>JAPWDM010000012.1:17605618-17890884 GCA_035578155.1 Brachynemurus nebulosus | reverse complement strand
ACTTATGCATGTTAATTTGGAACCAGAATACGATATCAAACCCTCATTTCTATTTCCCTCGTTTCTCATTCACCATTTATATTTTTCATTTTTAGACACATAAAGGCGCCACTATCGGTGCCAATGCTGCCGTCTATAGTTCAGGCTCGGTCCCTTAGAAAACACAATTTCACCTCACCGATAAAAATTATCAAAATCGACATATCTAGCTACAAAATGTTACGGCATTTTCAAGAAGTGGCGCGTTTTCACTAATTTAAATATTTGTTGAAAAATGGCGATTTTCAAAATAAAATTTCTAAATAGTTATCAAATTTTTTTATGTTTCATCATTAAAATTGGACATATGTAATGATAATGCATAGAATTATTTAACATTTGATAGAAATTTTAAATACAGTCAAGCAGGTACCGTATTACGGCCACGGTTGGAAAATTACGGGAGGGGGCGGCACAAAAAATTTAGCTTTGAAATTCAGTATTTCACAAACGAGACTTAAAAACAGAAAATAGTAAAAGGATTATTAACTTCATTTAAGGAGCCCTTTCTAGTAATACTCTTACGCGATGTGTTACGTGAAAAATCATTTTTCATCCCTATTGTTTAATATAAGAAGGTAATTCAAGAAATTAAGAAAAAATTTTTATTACTTTACATTAATTATGTTGTACGTCATCAACACACAGACATCACAAAATTATAAGCATTCCCAGATTTTTTTTCGAAACCCGCAAAAACATTACATAGACAAAGAAATTTTAACCCCTATGAATAAGACACCATTTATTATAACGTTTGTTTCAGCAGCAGTTTTGAACAATACCGAACCGTCAGGATTATGAGCAAGCGTTTTTAGTAATTATTAAGACCGCTCTGCGCATAATCCTGACAGTTTCGTACTGTCCAAAACTGTACGAAACGTATATACCAAGTGGTCAGCATAAGTGTAAAAAATTGTAACTAGTTGGGAGACCAGCGGGAGCCCGACACGCAGTTTCTTGTTTAGTTGTTATTCGGTCGTTGTAAAGTGTGGATCGGATTTTTTTCTTTTAATTTTTTATTTAACAGCGAAATTTAAATAAAAAAAAAATATGAAGTGTGTTGTACAAAACTGTAGAAATCGATCGGAGGAAAAAGATAATGAAAATAAAGGGATTTCCTTCTTTAAGTAAGTGAATATATTTATTTATTGTTGGTTTGTCAAAGCAAAGTCAGCAATATTTACATAATGTCTGTGTGCACACACACAAACACAAGGTGGTTACGTCACATGCAACTACCATATCAGGAAACCAGGGTTGACTTTGATACGATAAGTGAAATTCTTGTTAATTATTTTCTTATTTATTGTTTTTTTCATTAAAATTAATACATTTTTAAGTTATTTTGTTACATTTATATTATGTTTCTCTTAAAATAATTATATTTAAGATATTTATCACTAATAATTATTATGTTATTACATTTTTATGTAAAAATAACGTTTTTTAGATTTTCTAAAAATTAAGCAGATTTTTTTTTTATTTTATGTAGCTGTAGTTACATTAATTTTTTATTCAAATTATTACGTTTATAATATTGGTTTGATATTAATTTCATTAAATTTTTCCAGGTTTCCAAAAGATATTAAAACTAAATTAGCGTGGGTTAATGCTATTAATAGAATGGACCGGATTCCATCGAAATATTCACGAATTTGTTCGAAGCATTTTAAAAATGAATGTATGTATACAACAAAGACGGGAATTCGTAAATTATTACCTGGAGCATTACGTTATATTTGCAACCAGTAAGCGTTACCATATTTATAGTAGTGTTAAAATGTAGTTAATATTTACGTGTAAATTTTACTTTAAGGCTACAATACCGACGTCGAGATGTGATAAACATACACAAACAGATTTTCAAGAAAATACACCTCTGTAAATGAATTAATACGGGCTATAAGTGAAAAATACATCGATGTTAGATTTCATTATTTTGCGAAAATAATTAGTACAAAAGAAAGTCGTAGACATATTTATAACAAATTAGTTTTATTTCAAGGAACGTAAGAACAGATGTAAATTTTTTTTCAAATAAAATACTTTTATAAACGTTTTATTTATTTATTTATTTTTTTGTTTTGTTTCATATAGTACATGGTTTTTTAAATATCATCAGTAGTCAATAGTACTTGTCAGACTTGTATAGAGTGGCAGAACATCGCACGCTTAATAATAAACCGAAATAAGTCAAAATTTCAGAATTCGAACTTCTTGTAATAAACCGAACTAACATAGCTCAAAGAATGAGTACAAGCCGATCGCCACGTGAAAAAGCAATATAATATAATATTGCTTTGTTTCGCGTGGCGATCGGATTGTACTCATTCTTGGAGCTACGTTAGTTTGGTTTATTACAAAAAGTTAGAATTCTGAAATTTTGACTTATTTCGGTTTATTATTAAGCGTGCGACATGTATTTATTTGATAAATTATATTTTAATAATAATGGTCCCCTCATATACAGTTTATATCATTTTATTTTTGAATTTTCCTTAATCCTACCCTGATTATTTTATGTAGTAAATATGTTGTATGTATCATAATAGTCTGGTGCGCATGCTCGCTGTGACGTAAGTTTTTGGCGACAAATGTTATACAAGCTACGGAATAGTAGCGTGGTCCTTTGGTATATAGTATATACAGTACTGTACGAAAAATACAAATGTGATACATAGTGACATCTGAATTTGGTAACATTAACAGCGAAATACATATAATGTGCCATCTATTAAACCAATAGTGAATTAATCAAAACCTATATAAAGGGGAGTTTTGGGTGAATTAAGGTACTACCTCGACATTCAACTTTTCGACAGAATAGTTTCAAATTTTAATAGTATAAAGAAGAATCCTATATCTGATTGTCCTTGTAATTTGGGAAAGATTGATCGCTTCTGAGTTAAGATAATTAGGGTTAAAGTTTGTATCTACTCATGTATTAGATCTCAAAATTCTGACTAGGTACCCTTATTTTGTATTTAACAATGACTCGACAGAATTCAATAAAAAACTAGGGAAAGGAAGATTAACAAGTTCTGAATGTAAAGAAAAAATTGAATTATTTGTTGATCGTTTTGAATTGAAGATATCATCAGAGAAATTATAGTATTTTTATAAGTACATCAATTTCAAGCAACTGAACCGAAGCAGTCTGACAACCCTGCATATTAAATAACTGGTTTATTCGTATTTACTTGTAAACAATATTGAAAATTCATAAATCGCGTTTTTTGACCTTTTACCGCTTACGTAGCGAAAACGGTGATAGATACATTAAAAATTGTTAAGACCTTTTTTTGTAGAGAATCGAATTCTCTACAAAAATGTCCGCGAGAGCATATATCTATCTTGTACAGGTGAAAAAATACAGGGTTCCAAACGCATATGCATACCACTTAATATGTTTGTTGGATAAAATTACAAGGATGCCAGCGTATTTATAATAAAAAATTTTGATAGTATAAGTGTGTATATACAGGCTGTCTGAAAGTATGCATCTACATGTTGGTATGAAAACTAATACGTATGAACATCTATCCAATAATACAGACAAAAATGACATAAAGTAATTTTGGTTCGCAATTTTTTCTACTAGCATGTCACAAGGTAACCACCTTAAATCAACTTGTCCATGCTCATGAATATTAAAATTTAGGATACTTACATTATTTTTATACATATTTGTTTGACTTTTTATTTATTGTTTGATTTATTTAAATATTTAAAAAGGAAACGGAATCGAGACAGTTTACAACTCTTACAGCTAGAGTCCCTATAAAAAATAAAGTAGTGACATGTCATCTATTTTCTATTCAAAACAGAGCGGGAAGCTTCAAAATTAATTATCACATGTTTGAGTATAGTATATTGTGCAATAAGTGCGGGCAATCGACAATCCCGCACAAGTTGCACATACTATATTTTATTAAGAATTTCACATAATTTTTTCTATTACTATTACCATTTTTGGACATTTTTGTTACTTTTTAAAATAATATTTTCGAATGTTTGTCTATTTTTTCTGAATTAAATATTGTTTAAATTACTTTGTTAGTGGTTTCTATAGAAATAATTATGAAATATTTATCAAATGAAAAATCACGAGGTGTTTTGCGTGTTTTGATTAAATTTCGTGTGTTTTATTGTCGATTTGCGTGCGGAAAGTAAACTTTCCGGAGGCAAAAAAGTATATGGAAAGAGTACAGTGGGCAAACAGCTATTTTGCGTACAGAAATGTGTGCGCCAAGTTAGTACTTCTCCCGCATGAGTAATAAAAAATATTTTTGAGCAAATAATTATTGTTAATAAGTTATGAAAAAAATTTTTAATTTAATTATTCTTTCTAAAGTTAATCTAAATGATTTTTGTTAATATTTAATTTATTTCTAATGTATTTTACGCAAATTGTGGACAGAAAAAGCCGAAACCAATCAGCGTTCAGCACACATGTTAAGACTCTATTTATTATAGGGACTCTACTTACAGCTAGAGTCCCTATAATAAATAGAGTCGTGACATGTCATCCATTTTGTATCCAAAACAGAGCGGGAAGCTTCAAAATTAATTATCACATGTTTGAGTAAATATTTTTGAGTACATAATTATTGTTAAAAAGTGATGAATTAATGAACAATAAAAAATTTTTAATTTAATTATTTTTTCTAACATACTTTTAATTTCAAATGTTATTGAGTGCCTGTGAAACATTATTAGTGTATGGCGGATTTTTATCCGTATTTTAAACATACACCAATATTCACATGTTCACTCAATGACCAGCTTTGGCTGATACTTGAACACTCGATGTACTTTGGCAAATGGCCAATTCATTATGTTAATTAAAATTGACATAGTGTTTGAAAAATTACCAAATTGGATCGGCTGGGACTCGAACCCGGATCTCTTGGTTACCAGCCAAGCGCCTTACCAACTAGGCCACCGATCACTTGTTCGAGTGCCACTCCAATTCAGTAATCAATCAAACACAACCTCTCTCTAATGCGAGACGCAGTTTTATACTTTTAATTTCAAATGTTATCGAGTGCCTGTGAAACATTATTTGAACATTTGAAATTAAAAGTATAAAACTGCGTCTCGCATTAGAGAGAGGTTGTGTTTGATTGATTACTGAATTGGAGTGGCACTCGAACAAGTGATCGGTGGCCTAGTTGGTAAGGCGCTTGGCTGGTAACCAAGAGATCCGGGTTCGAGTCCCAGCCGATCCAGTTTGGTAATTTTTCAAACACTATGTCAATTTTAATTATTTTTTCTAAGTTAAACTAAATGATTTTTTTAATATTTATTTCCAATGTATCTTACGAAAACTTTGGATACAAAATACCGGAACCAATCAGCGTTCAACACACATGTGACACATGACATCACTCTATTTATTATAGGCGTTATAGGCACTCTACTTACAGCAGCCTAATACTGACATCTGTTGGTCGCGTTTTACAGTATATTATTAAATAACTTTATAAAGCTATGAAGAATTTTACTCCTTTTCCTTGACTTTATAAAATTATTATTTAACAGATGTCAAAAAACAAAAAAGCTAGGTCGCCGCAAGTAGTTTCGGTTTCGTCAATTTACCCAACAACATAAAATAACTGCTTGTCTAAAAATTTGGACACAGGAAATATGCGATAACAAAGAATTCCAATTACGACAACGAATATTATATTTTTATTTTATCTGTTTCCAATAAACTCTTTTAAAAATTTATAAACTTTACGCAATATTAAAATATAAAAGTGAAAAAATGTTTTGTTTATATGAAAAATAATATTTTATTTTGCAAATAACATTATTTAAATTATATATAAAATAATAACATTAAAATTACAAAAAGAACTAATAACAATTTATAAAAATTAAATAATAAAATTAATTGAAAAATATTAACATGTGAAAAATGTACTATTGTTTCTCCTGTTGTATTTTTAAAATTTTCGCCTTCAGACCGCCCGGTTTTAATTTTGTTGTCGGTGGTTTTCGATCGTGGTATTTTTTCCGTATTTCTTGTATCCTAAAATAGAAGAAAATTAGAATTTCCTTCTAAAAAACTTTTAAAATTAATTTTTTTTTTATTACCGTTCAACCATCAGTCGATTTTGTTCTTTTTTCCAAAAGTCTTTAAAATCATTACAAAAACTTGACCACAATATAAAAAAGTCTTGCGGTTGACAATCTTCTAATGTTCCAGTTTTTGGTTTAAACTGATAAAATTTCATTGTTTGTATAAATTTTTCTCGACTTGTTTTCAAATTTTCCATTTCAGAATCTAACTGTTTCTTCGCGGAATCTAAAAATGTTGTCATTTTATCTTTAAAAGGCTGTAATGTGCTTTCACTGGCTTCCGCAATCACTTTTTCCGTTTTCTTTTCACATTCTGAAAGTGTAAAATGATAAAAAAAAGTTATTTTTACTGAATTCCGGGTCGTGGGTTTCAAGTAGTCTTGCAACGAACATCCTATACGAAGATATAGAAGATGTACGAATATCCTATATGAAGATGTATATATGTATATATTATGTGTCTGCGCAATAACTCTCGAATGAAGTATCCAATTTTAACAAAATTTGGTGAGTGGGTCAAAAGTCCCAAAAGCTTGGATGAGTTCGTCAACCAGATACGTTTGATTTTTGAAAGTCAAAATTTTGGATATTTTTCGCCATTTTGTTTTTTTTTTTTGTTTTTTTTGCAAAAACTGGCCAGATTTCAAAAGTTTTTTAATTTTTTTACACCATCGGAAAGAGCGTAAAAAATTACATAAGACAAGCTTTTAAAACACTGTGCTAAGTGAACCAGCTTTTGAGGAAAATTAAGAAATTTGCTGAATTTCTTTACGATAAATGCTTCAATGTTTTTGTCATTACAATAACAATATTTATATCTAATTCATTTAAAAAATAAATTAAAGTATTATAAAAAAAAATGTTTTTTAAGAAAAAGCTTTTACTTAAAAATGGGCTAAAAAAAATAAAATAACTTTTGAGTGAAGTTTGAAGCAATATGCAACATAATTTATAAAAGCTTGAGGCGTTATCATTAATTAGGTATTTCTGTTTTGGATATAACTGTAGCTATTTTACTTTTCAGTAGTTACCAAACTTAATTAAACGCCTCAAGCTTTTATAAATTATGTCGCATATTGCTTCAAACTTCACTCAAAAGTTATTTTACTTTTTTTAACCCATTTTTAAATAAAAGCTTTTTCTTAAAAAACATTTTTTTTACTTTAATTTATTTTCTACTTTTTAGTCTGATTACAATTAATTTTAAATAAAAAAAAATTAATTTTAATCGGTTAATTTACCCTAATCAGGCATAACTATGGAAACAAAAAATTACAATGTAAAATCAATGGACAATATCTGACAATTCGAAATGTCAAAAAGTTGTACAGGACTAAAAATCAACAATTTTGGTTTGGGGTGATTTCGGACAAAATTAATTATACAATATTGCATTGTCATCAACGTGAGACACGTATGCAAAATTTGAAACCTCTAGCTCAATTAGAACCTGTCTAAATTTTGATTCCAAGATTTGATCTAAACCAACATACTAACATAGCAAGTTAAATAAAAGCTTTTAAAAAAAAATTAACTAACTTTTCAACAACGCGTCATCACAGTATCCAATTCTTGGAAATTCGCTGTTATGCAGATGCTGCGACAAGGGGTATTTTTAATTATTTCAAATTTGAAAATTTTCAAACACGTATACTAAAAAAGTACGCATATCATGACTATATAGCTGTATGTGTATGTATTTGTGCATATTTCCACTATTCGATATTTAGTCGAATAGTCCGAATATCGAATAATTGCCGAAGATTCGTTGCAAGCCTAATTCCAAGCAAGCATACCTTTTAAACGATTACTTAATCCTTCTAAATCAGCCTTAATATCGTCGAAGTTTACAGAGGCGGCACGATCTATATCACCCGGTTCTGGTATTGGCAACGGAAGGGATATTTTCTCTTTGACTGGCATGTCGAATTGTTCGAGGTACGTTCGAATGATAAAATGAAGTAACGTCACTTGTGAGTCTTTACTTTTAACGTCACGCAATTTTGACAAAATTTCCAAACCGAACCCGTCGGCTTGGCCTCGTGATCTATTACCGCCATTCATATAATTACCAAGGGTTAGTATAATAGACAAAATTTGTTTCAGACTTTCCTCTTTCGTTAAAAACTGAAATTTAAAAAAAAAAAATAAAAATTTTGTTTGGTTCCTTCTGAATCATCCTGTTGATCTGAAGAAGACCAGGGCTGGGAAAAATGGTTCATAGAAACCATTTAAAATAGAAAATGGTAAATGGTTTCGCTGAACATATTTAAAATTGAAAATGGAAAATAGTTATTTAAAATGGATTATAAAATGCAAAATGCTTTTTTTTACTTTAAATTTATTCTATAAATTTTTTATAATTTTTTTTTAATTAGGGTAAAAGCCCCCTTTGTGGAACGGTATCTAATTATGAACATTTACATATTAATGAAGTTATTTCTGAAAGAAACGTCTGATAACAAAAATTATTATTAATAGAATGATTGTTTTTCAATTTAAATTCACCTCGCACTTAAAGTTTTCTTACTTAATTAAAGAAATATATAGATACCGTTCCACAAAGGGGGCTTTTACCCTACCTAATTATAAAAAAAAATTACGAAAATATCAAACGTACTGAAATTAAATAAAGGCAGTTTTTTAAGAAAATTTTGTAAAGTTTTCATGATATGAAAACGAAACGAAATATTGTTACTTAAAAATATTGTAAAATTTAATTCAGCCTTGACATATTCAAACCTTGACTTTAACTCGAAAAACAAAAATATTTCTTATCGGCGTATCTTAAAAATAGTAGTACACAACTTGCGTCAGAAAAGTTTGACTTAAGAGAACTGCAACTCTAGTAACAAATTTAACTCAAATGACATTACAACTCGAGTTATAAAAAAATTGAGTTGTATACACATAAATTTGAGTATACATGCATTTTCATTTTAAATGTAAAATGGATTCAAATTTCCATTTTAAATACAAAATGGAAAATGGTTTGACCGAACTTATTTAAAATAGAAAATGCAAAATGCCATTTTGTATTTTAAATACATAGGTATTTAAAATGAAATCATTTTAAATAGTTCCCAGCCCTGAAGATGACACTTACATTACAAGTACTCCTAATGTTGTCTAATTTACTGCTAATTGTCGATATTGCATCGTCAAATTGAGCTTGGAACATAAAACAGGATATCCGATCAGCAAAATTCGGTATTTCCGATAATTCTAGTAGGAATTGCTCGGGTTTATCCAACGGGACATCGGGATGATTCGCCACATGTTCTTTGATCAAAGCCAATTCTTCTTTGGTCGCTCGCTAAAATCAAAAATTTAACTGAAAGACTGAAGGAAAAAAAGTTGCATCCGTAATTGACTACGAAAAGCCTCTGGTGGTCAAATTGGAAACTGTATTAGATAAAACATGTACGCATGCGTCTAACTGGCGATAGAAATTTACTAATACGCACATAATTTACATAATCCATATTTCTATCAACAATTAGATGTATACGTACATTCTCTCTACAGTATGGTGAAATTAGGAGCTGTATCATAAGGTGGCAAGCTAAGTGTGCTCGTTGTTAAGCATATGCTTGCAAGCATTCGAGCAATATGTGCTTGCAAGCCGATAGCAAGCGGTGTTGTTATGAATAGCTCCATTAAGGGGGTTTTCTGGTTTAGAAATTCAAAAAAATCGATTTTATTTTTTTTGCATATTTCCAAAGTTTAGAAGAAAGAACATTGTACGAGGAAGGGATCGCTGATTAAAAAATGTAAGGCTGTCTACACAATCAGTGAAATAAGGAATAAGAAATAAGAAATAAGGAATAAGAAGTATGTCATCTAATGACGTTGAATGGAACTTTAATGAAATAAGAAATAAGGAATAAGAAATAAGAAATAAGGAGTATGCCATCTAGTGACGTTGAATGAAACTTTAACTTAACTGCTCATAGGTAAATGTATTTACGTATTTTTGTACATCAGAATTCATGAAAAAGTAACGTTCGTGATGACTTTTTTTTCACTAAGTGAAAAAAATCACGAATTTTGACGTAAAAAAATACCTACATATTTATATCTATGACCAGTTACGTTAGAGTTTCATTCAACATCACTAGATGGCATACTCCTTATTTCTTATTCCTTATTTCATTAAAGTTCCATTCAATATCACTAGATGGCATACTTCTTATTCCTTATTTCATTGATTGTGTAAACAGAATTAGTGTAACACACCATAAATGACTCAGACTACCCGAAACGAGACTTCAAATTTTAAACTCGTTTTTCTCGAAACTATATTTTTTGAAACGATTGACATGATAGTTCAAGTTTTAGTGGACCGATTGCTTTGAAATTTTGTACAGAGTTTTTAATATATTCAAAATTCGTTTGACGAGAGGTTTTCTGAAATTTTTTTTACTACTTCTAAAAAAATTCCCAAAACTGAAAAATCGCTCCCGTCAAACGTATAAGACATTCCTTACTCTTTAAGAATTCACTAAAATTTTGTGTTTCAGATCACCGATGGGTCAATCAGGGGGCAGCTTTTTTTTGAGTTCTACTTTGCCGGTCTGCACAATTTTGACTTTTTTTTTTATACTTTTCAAATATCAATAAAAAACTGATAAAAAAAATCGATAGTAAAAATATTTAAGGTTTTTTATTTATTACGCCTGGAAAAACACCTAAAATTTGGCCGTCTAGACCAGAGTACCCCTTAATATTTAAAAAAAGCTAGTATTATGAGTCGTTAAGTTAGGAAACTATACAAATTTCCTGCAGGATCACCAGATGGCAATATTTTTTACGTTATTCATCGTGGGAATACCCGTAGTTATGAAAATATTTATGTAAACTTACAATTTCATAAATTTGCTGCAGAGATTCTAAATTAACAATCGATGTATCAAAATTATAAATCGCATTTTCGACTTCGCTGAAATCCACGTGTAAACTTTGTGCTAAAATACCAACATTTTGAGATCGTTTACTATCTAACAGTTTAACCGCTTGAACTTTCGATACTTTTTTCTCCTTTTTGATGGTCGGTTTTGTTTGGACAACTTGTCGCGAGAACAAGTCAACAAACTGTGACATATTTGGAAGTGGCGTTTCCTCGATTTCCAACCATAACGGTTTCTCCTCCACAGGCTCCTCGGCGGGCGGTATTACGATTCGTGTCCAATACAACGGTTTCATAGGAACTGGCGGAATTTTTGGAGTTTTTCGTAACGCTGGAAAGAGATGAAACGGAAATTGAGAATTCGGACAATATTCCAAAAAGTGTCGCTTAAAAATTTTTGAGTTATTAAAGCGAGAAAATTAATTAAGCAAAAAAAAATTTCTCCCGAAAGTTAATCCTCTTCCAAAAAATTTTTTTGCCAATCTATTAAACATTACTTACCAAATTTCACTTAATATAAGGCTAGGTGCACACTGATGTGTGTACCAAGCCCTATATAATAGGATGCACTAAACAATTAAATGCAATCTATGTAGTGAATTCTTTTTTTTTGGGAAAATTTAAAATAAATTTAAAATGGGCAAAACAAAATAAAATATTTAAAGGAGTTAAACCTTACCTGGGTAAAGGGGCCCATGCACCGGCACTAAAGAGGAAAAGATTCATGTGCATTCAGTTTTTCTACTAAAAAATCATTACAAATAAGCAAGCAAAACTGTTCACAGTAATCACATCGAAATAACAGAAAAAAAAAAAAAATTAAAATCTAAATTAAAAAGAAAAAGAAATAAAATTATAAAGGACACATATAGTTACTTAAGTATAGTTTAAAGACATTTAAATGTGTAAACAGTTTTACAAAGGTAAAAATCTAAGGTTAATGCAGGACTATATTAGTTTGCATGTATTATTTTTAACATTAAAAATAGTCTATAAATTCAAATCCAAATTCAAATCAAATTTTGAAGCTAACAGGCCAATATTTTAGATTATTTTGTATAAAAAAAAATTATTTTCATTTTCAAAAATAGCGCTAGAACAATCTGTGATGTACACATGGCTCAAGGAATACAGGCGGCTGAGGTATTACGGCGCATACTGAATACATGGTACGGCGGGGGTGACTTAAGATAGTTGATGAAGATTTTGTACACAAAATCGTATCTTTTTGATGGACAAGGAAAGAAATATATATGCGCAATACATTCTCTCTCAGCCGTCTGTATTGCTTGTGTTAAATATACTTCGTTCATGAAACGCAGGTTATCTCCCTCTCACATAAGATCACACTTTTCGCATGGTGTAGAAATATGGCGGACATTTGTTGTACCATATTTAATTTTAAAAATGAATTTTCTACTTTTCTATGAACTGAAAGTGAATTTTTATTTATTTATGATTGTATTTTTACGAGAGTATATTTTTCATCAAATATTTTTAGTCGTTTTTGGACTGAAAACGTCACAATTCAAGCCATAAAGATTTGATGCTGTTTGTAGACTTTTTGGGCAGCCTTTTCGAATATTTATATTTCTAAACCGCAAGGATTGGCCAAAACTTTAGTTGGGTCCAATTTATAGACTATTTTTTGAAAATCATATCATTATTAAATGCAATTTTTGAAGATCCATAAACATTTATTAATTTTCCAAATTATTTAAAAAAAAAATATTAAAAATGTTTATACGTACTGGCACGTTCCGAATTCCAACCACCGACTGGTGGCGCTGGAAATGGAATCGGTGTGCCAGGCGTGGGTGGTGGTGGTGGTGGCGCCGATCCAGATGCTTGACTTGATCCAGGTGGCGGCGGCGGCGGTGGTACACCCCCTGCTGTAGGTATTGGTGGAGGTGGCGGGGGAGGTACACCACCTATTGGAGGTAACGGTGGTGGTGGTGGTGGTGCTGGATGACTTGCTCCTGGTAACGGAGGTGGTGGTGGTGGAGCTGATGAGTCAAGACTTGGTGGTGGTGGAGGCGGAGGGGGTGGAATATTTCCTGATGGTGGTGGTGAAGGAACTGGAGGTGGAGGAGGTGGTGGTGGTGGTGGTGGTGCAGTTGAGGTAGAAACACCTACGTTCGCTTGTTTTGGCGTAGGTGATGTTTCTTCAGGAGTGTATGATGGGAGTGGAGGGGGTGGTGGAGGTGGTGACAGAGCTGATGATGGAGTTGGAATGTTATCATTGTCTTCACACGATAAAAGGGAACTATTTGTTGAGGATGGGAGAGTTGATATTTCGGATATGTTCAAATCAACTGATGGGGGTGCCAGCGGGGGTGGAGGTGGTGGTGGAGGCGGTGGTATCGTTGTTGACGTTGGAGGGGCGTGTTCCTCGTTTGGTGATACTGACGTGGAAGCATCTTTTTTATCGATTATTTGTACTTTTTCGAATTCTGCGCTGATATCACATAGAATGCCAATTTCTGTCGTGTGTTTTGATTTTTGTTCTTCGTCGACTTTTTCTACGTCGATGATGTCGGTTTGTGTGCCCGTTGATGTCGTTTCAACGCACGCGCTTTTATCTGCGACCAATTTCACCGGTGAACCAAAATCTTTCACAGCATTCGTCGTTAACGATTGTATATCGATCAGTGTTTTATATTTTTCAAGTTCCTGTCGTAGACTATTGATCGTTTCTTCTAATTCTAATATTCGTTTCGTCTCCGTGACCGAATTGGATCCAGATATCGCATAATTATTTCTACTTTCGTCCAATTTTTGTTCAGTTAAATAAAAATCACATGACTTTTGTGTGCTATTTTGTATATTATTATTATCTATAGATGATTTAAGCGTTTCATTCAGTCCTACTGGCGATGTGAGGGGCCATGACAGGGGAGGTAACCGTCCTGGGGTTTGTGGCATTGACGTTGGTGCTTCATTGTGCGCCCAATAGTACATCAGATCAGGCTGTAAAGTTTGATAAAAAGTTATGTATTCATTTTCAGTTTTCTACAATGAATTACGTGGTTTCCGAACTTAAGGGGGTATTCCGGTCTAGAAATTCAAAAAAATCGATTGCTTTTTTTTGCATATTTTCAAAGTTTAGAGGAAGGAACATTGTACGAAGCAGGAATCGCTGATTTAAAAAAATTTAAGTATAACAGACCATAAATAACTCAGGCTGTCCGAAACGAGTCCTCAAACTTTAAACTTGTTTTTATCGAAACTATGCTTTTTGAAATGGTTGACATGATATCTCAAGTTTTAGTGGACCGATTGCTTTGAAATTTTGTACAGACCTTCATAATATGTTTAAAATTAGTTTGACGAGAGATTTATTGAAATTTTATTTTACTATTTTTAAACTTTTTTTTCACATGGTAAATTTGCCATTTTGTCAATTTTTTTTTTTTAAATCGCTACTGATATCACAAAATGAACCCATCCTAATAGACATTATAATTGACTTTCTAAATAATTCCAACCTCAAAATATAACCTAACATACTCCCTCGCATCTGCTTGGAAACAATTATTATACAACATATTCAACATAATATCAACACTCAAGACTCCACTTCAAAACTGGCGACCCAACTGTTAACTCAGCTAACTTTGGATCCTATCGATTACGTTCTGTACTACATCTTCTAACTTCCACCACATATCGTTGCCCAATTATCAAACAGCTCTACTAAAATTGTTTATATAATATATTAATTATGTAAGACTTCTTTACATGATATTTATATATCTGTATGTACTAGTACTGTATAATTTTCCTTTCTTTATATTACTACTATGTAACAATGGCTGTATACGTTATTGTCGATGCCAATAAATTTATATAAAAAAAAAAAAAAAAATCGCTACTGTCAAACGAAAATGACATTCTTACTCTTTAAGAATTCACAAAAATTTTGTGTTTCAGGTCACCGAGGGAGTCGGAATCATGTCAACCAGAGGGCAGTTTCTTTTTGAGTCCCCACTTTGCCGGTCTATACTTTTTTCAATTTTGACTTTAAGTATTTCTTTACTTTTTTAACTTTTTAAATGTTAATAAAAAATTGATAAAAAAAACGGATAGTATAAATGTTTAAGGTTTTTTATTTATTACGCCTGGAATCCCTGGAAAAACACCTAAAATTTAGCCGTTTAGACCAAAATACCCCCTTAATCACTCATAATAGTGATCTTTGTATATCACCAACTCAAAATTATAAATGTAGTTGAGAAAATATTCCCAGACACTTTTGATAGTTTCTTTGTCAACGTATGATTGTCTTTTTCTAATTCCAGTCAAACAAATAAATAGTGCATAGGGTGCTAATTGAACATTAGGTTACGAAATAATAATAAATAATAAGTTAATAACTCTATTTTATATTTTTATGTAAATTCTGTTTATTCAATAATAATTTGATTACAGAAGAATATTTCTTAAAGAAACCGAAAACAAATGACATTAATGATATATTATAACTGAACTGTACACATATACATAAAATAACTGAATGACTGGATTCATTGCAAAATATTTAATACTATTAAAAATATAATATTTGAAAAACAAAAATCAGTGGATGTCAATATGTACTGCTTAGAATTTTCAAATCAGTTAAAATCAAACGAAAATAGTTTATTCTAATTGAAAATAACATATTTCACTTTTCTTTACAGTATTGCATCATTTTTTTAACTTTGTGAAGATGAAATATTATTATGTCAAATATTTAAAAAACTAAATAAAAACCACTGATTAAGGACACTGGTGTAGTGTTGAAAAGTGTACGACAAGGACAAAAAAGAAGGAAACTTACAAAAGTGTCTGGGAATATTTTTTCAACTATAGTATTATGAGTGATTAAAAAACTATACAACGTTTCATCTATTGTCACTAGATGGCAACATGTCTTACATGTTGTTAGGAAGAAACTTACTCGAAATGTGGGTAAGATTTCGACGTCTTTGTCCGGTAACTGACGTAAAACGCCGGCGTTGAGTAAATGATTGCAACAGAGTGTGGCAAATGCCCGCAAATCATTCGCGGGTATCGTGGAAGCAACGTCATTTATCCATGCAGATACGAACCAATTTATTAACATGTGGCCTGCAAAAAAAAATAGTTATTATAATTTTTATCAAAATAACAATTAAATTATTATCGATAAAGTGCCATATATTAGACATTGGATGCTGAAATGAGTTAGTAACAAATATGATTAAAATTTATTATACTGCTTAATTAAGTAGATAAATATTAAACGTAATTTGTTTAGAAGCTCTAGTTAATCCTTGTTTTCAAAATTAATTAAATGATATTTTTGATAGATCAATCATTTTTTTGGATCATGTCATTATTTCAATGAAATTCGATATTTCAATTTCGTGAGTACGTATAGATTTGATATTATCTAACACAGGAATATGAATTTTTAAAAATATAAAAGTTTAGTTTGTGTTTTTAGAAAATAATTTTTTTGCCTTCATATTTTCAATTCAAAATATCTTAAAAAGTGTTCGAATCTGCTTATGCTCTAACAGCAGGAAAAAGGGACTGCATATAGAATAGCAGAGTACAGTAGAATTTCGATTAACAATTACCGTTGGGACCGGAACTGTGACGGTTAATCGAATTAGACGGATAGCAGAAATTTTTTAATAAATCAATTTTACTATTAGCTTTAGGACAAAAACGAAAATATTTAATTGGTAATACAAATTTAATATACAGCTGAACCTTTTTTTGTGCGGTAGATAGGAATCGCATAAAAAATATCGCAAAAAAAAATATATTCAAAAATATCATAAATACCTAGCTATAAAAAGTTTAGTTCGACTCAGATTGTAAAAAAAACTTTTTTTATGCGGTGAATCGGGACCGCATAAAAAAAAGTTTCATCGAAAATACATAACTCAGAACGCTCAAAATTTCACGATTTCGTTAGAAGTTGCTTTTTTAAACAAGATAAAGCATTAATTCATACGTGAGAACATTTTATTTCATTTTTATGATATTAAATGATGCGGTAACTTATATTCTTATTCAATGTACTGATTAAATGCTTAAAAACCATTAAAAAGTATTTTTATCTAAGGAAATTACTATAGTTAATGTTTAAGTTTCCTACTTTCTCTTGATTTTGATTCACATTATGCTTTTTAATGACCATTGCTTTAAAAACCGTTTAAAAAAATCGCACAAAAAAAGGTTCAGTTATATTTAATTTTATAGTTATTCAGATAAATTTTAGGCTAGAGTAAGAAAAAAATTTAGGTTACCAAAAAGAGTAAAACCCCTAAAAAACCATTGTCAACATATAAAATAATTTCATATTTTTTCTAATCATATTTTTATTTTAATAAAATATTTATTTTTCTCTGGGATTATAGGCACTGACGAATAATCGAGTAACGGTTAATCGAGATTCTACTGTACGTACTACGGTACACAGTAGTGATGTCGGGCTGAGAAGCAGTTAATCGATTAATCGACTAAAATTGTTTTTCAGATAAAATTAGTCATTAGTCGAAAATATCGAGCACAGTGTAGTCGACTAATCAACTAAATTTTTAGTCGAATTCATGAATAGGGTAACTTATGTAACTCTCTCAAAAACGAGGTTTTCTTTCGAATTTAATTATTTACTTTTAATATTTTTCTTTAAAAAAAAAGATATAAAATATCACAATATATTAATCACATAAAACTGAAAAATCGTCCAAAAAGATAATTTTTTAGTTCCCATGTTTTGAAGTCCAGTAAATAATACAGAAAAGTTGTTAAATTAGTCGTATTTAGTCATTTAAAAAAAATTAATCGTTTTAATCATTTAATCGAAGGTAAAATAGTCGACTAAAATATGACTAAATGTAAACAAAATTAGTCGACTAAACCGAGTCATCGATTAATCATCCGACATCACTAGTACACAGCATATAATAAATAAAAAAAGAATTTTGTGTTAGAAAATATAAACTAAAAAATTCATACTTTTGTAAATGTGAAATAAAATATAACGACAAAATTTATAAAACAGTTGTTGAATCAAATTTTGTACGAATACAAACATTACAAAAATAAATAAATAAATAAATTAAATATCAAAGAAAAACTGTCCACACCACTAAAAAAATATACTATTCTGTAAATAGTATTTCATTTGTAACTGTTTTAAAGTATATCTAAATATTCAATCGAACGTAAACTAGGAAATTCAGTAAATGTCCTTTATTAAGGTCACTCTATCCTGATGATTTATTATAATCCATAAATATAATAATTAAACTTGGAGGTGTTTCTATATACGGGGTCACTCGTCACAACAAAACAGACGACAAAACAACTTTTTTACGTAATTATTCTGGTTTGTTTAAGTATTATGGAAAAACTACTACTCCTGTCGGTAAAAATATATATTTTATAACTCATGATCAAAAGCTTCAAAGTTATTTTGAAATTATCATTGTGAAAATGCTAAAATATCGAGTTCGAATCCCTTTTAAACTTTCCTTACAAATCTTACAACGATTATAACCGTTATAACCAGACGTACCAATCGGACAGTCCGGTTAATTGACAAATTTAACCCTTTGCACTCGATAGGCGCCGCCACGGCGACACAATAAATACCCTTTGCACTCGAAAGGCGCCTCTCAGGCGCCATCCTATTCTTTACTTCAAATATCCCACTAAGGAAAATTATAAAATTTAATATTAAAATATAATGTTTGAAATATGCAAATAAAAATAAAATATGTAAGTAAACTACCATTGTTTAAAATACTTATCTTTGATGTATTATAATTTTTTATTAAAACTACTGTCGAGTAGCTGAGTACCCATACTAAAAAATAGTTCGAGTGCAAAGGGTTAAAAGATATCATCATAAATCGTATTTATTATCAGTATTTGGTGATTCTGTTATAACAATTAAAGAATAAATGGAAACATTTTTAGGAAGTAAAAAAAAGTTTTTCTTAAAGAAAGATAAATATTTTTTATTTTACTTCTTTATTTTCTAGAATGGCAATTGTTTCCTTTACTTCCGGGTATTTTTAAATAAACATTTATTGTCTTCTAAAGACTTTGATTGGTTTGGAATTGTAGAATACGGCCCTTGAACAAAGCTTAATTTCTAAAATTGTAGGTGCCGCAAGGCCTTTTGTACAACAAAATTTTCCCCAAAAAATGAAAAAACGAGCAAAAAAATAAATAAAAATAAAAATAAACGAACAGTTGTTTTGGCTTTACCATAATCTTCTATTCCTTTAAAAATAAGGCTGACGAACAAAAAAAGTCATAGGTCATCGCCTTGACTTACCGTGGGCCTCTGCTCTCAACGTTACAGTCCCTAAACGACATTGATCAAAAAATCAACGTACCGGACCGTTCCGGCAAAACAAAAAATCCTTGGGAGGTGCCGGAACACCGTCCCGGTCGAAATTAAGCCCTGTCTTTAAGTACTTTACCCTATTCATGAGCCACACTGAAAATTTGTTCGATTTCTCGGCTGCTGTTTATTAGTCGATAAATATTTAACATAGGAATTTAATCAATTACTTAAAAAAAAATTTAGTTCTTTAAATTTCAATAAATTATTATTCAATTTTGACTCTAATCACAGCGATAACAAATAAATCTAAGTAAATAAGGTTAAGTATATTTTAACTAATTGTAAGTGTATCAAATTACCCAATTTCATCAAAATTTTTTGGTATAAATTAACAATTACCTAAGTATATGCATACAAATTACCTCGAAAATTAATTTTTTTATTCGTATTTATAATAACACTTTTACATAAAGTTAAAACAAAATATTAGTACAAAGTTTTCACTTCACTAAAAACTTTTTTTTTATGTAAGTTAATTAACTGGAACTAGATAAATTAAAGATGTTTAATATTTCAATTAAGACCTTGCAAATGAATGTCATTAGCAAGTACCGCAAAAACTCTATTTACAAAACTGTCTAATTACAAAATTAGGTGATTCGAGCGAAATTGTAGTGAAATGTTCAATTTTTTTTTTTTTTTTTTTTTTTTTTTAGAACAATCGTTTGTTTTTAAAAAGTTGAATTAATGAAACAGACATGAATTGAAAACTAAACTGATCGAGTGAATTTAATATAAAAAGATTTTAAAGTTGAAGGTGGTATTCAGAGGTATTATTTATTACAAAACCTACATCCACGCAATACCAGCTAATGTTAAAAACATGATATTTGCAAACCAGTTCGACTTTGATCGCATTTTATGTATTATAATTTATAATATAATGAAATATAGGTATGAAACAATGGCGGCTCAATCATTTTCTGTTCATTAACCCAACAATTTGGATTCATATTATATAATTATGTTTACTACGAGATTATTAAATAGGTAGTGTATACTGAAATGTAAATGCTTTGTCCATCGTAGGACGTATAACAAAGTTTTTTTTTGGACGAAACTGTATACCATAAAGTTGGAGCTATTATTTACTTAATTTTTTTTTTTTAAATCATCGGAGTTTTCCTTTGAAAACCGAAAGGCATTCCCGTCGGTTGGTTGGTATGTGCTACAGCTCGCAAATATTGGCCGATTTTAAAAATTTTAGTTTTTATCGATTCGACGACTCTCAGAATAGAACTCTATTGATTTTCACGGTGATCGGTCAAATAGTTTAATTTATATTTAAAAAATAAACATACAACAAATAAAGATACATGTAAATTGGCACCTTATATTAAAACAACTTTTACATTTTTTCTACTATTTGATTATTTTTTCATTCGATTATTCAACGTAAGTATGCACTACTACTACATGGTTCAACTTGTTGTACAACTTGGTTGAGTTGTACAACATGTTGAATCGTGTGTGGGGCAGTTGATCAACTATTTTGATGGTTGCATAAACGGTTGAAGTAAAATCAAAATATTTTGATTTTACGTGAGCGGAGCAAATGGTCTGTGAACATGTTGTACTGTGTGTGGGGTAGTTGAACAACAAAACCAGTACATATATGGTGTAAAGGGTGTAAATCAACAAAATATTTACAACGGTAACAATTGAAAAGATTAAATATTTGATTTTGTTTGTTATTTCCAATAGCTTGCGGTGATACCGCATTTGAAAATTTTAAATTTTCGAAAGAATTTCCCGTTGCAAGAAAACTTAATGTAATTTCCAAGTGTGTTTTTGCGGAAATTGCATCACGTATAAACGTATATTCTTTGCTTCTTAAAGGTGTTATTTTTACTAAAATATTATTAAAAATTAAAAATTTCTTCGTTCATTCGCATATAATTTTTGTAATCGTCTGGTTTTTTTAAATAGTTTTTCATCAGAAAATTTTTTTCCCAACCACTCTTTGCTCTATTTTCTTCTTTTTTTCGTTTACTCAAGCTTTCTTTACTAATTTCTGCAATTACAGCTAAAGCAAGAATTTTATCCAAAATTTTAACGAAGTTCTCTTTTTCAAAAATTGTGAGTAACTGAAGTTGGACAACAAGTTGAATGAATAATTTAATAGTGTATGGCAAACAGTTCAACTTGTAGTACAAGTTGAACCGTGTATGGGCCGCATAAGAAACTACTACATGTAGTGATGACAAAAACTAGAATAATTTTACCCTGAAAATTATCAAGTATCATGTCCTATATAATATAATTATGTTACTATGGTTTAACTCAGGGCTCAATTTGTAAAATTGTAGGTGCCGGAACGGTTCTTCCCAATTTTTCCTAAAAATTTCCCCAAAAAATGAAGTGACGAGCAAAAAAAAAAGAACAAACAAACGAAATGTACTAACAAATAAAAAAAGGCGGTCGTTTTGGTTTATCATTTCTCTTATTCCCCTAAAAATGGCACTAACGAGGTTTACCGAAGATTTACTCTCAACCCTAAAAACACACCGATCAAAAAAAAAAAAATGTTTGGACGCCGTTCGAGATGCCTAAACACCCCGAAACTTAAACCCTGCTTCAACCCCACTTTAAACTTTCAATACCGTCAAATGGGATGGAATTGATAAAAAGAAAAACATATTTTGGTCTCTATTTTACAGAAATAAAAAACAATCAAAACAAAATGAGTTTATATATATAGAGTATGGTAATACGGACCTTGACACAAAATATTGTCACTTTACATGCCAAAACATAGTCTAGAGGAAGCAAATAAACCATGAACAATCTCATACTGGTTTTGGGATGAGATTGTTCACACGAATTCGCAGCCCTGAAAACGCACTTCCTTCATTAAGAGTAGGCCCGACGAGAGGATGGTGTAGCCGGGGTTACAGCCTCGCGGCCCGGGCTTAAAGAGGCAGTCCGTAGCTTTCCGTAGAAGGCCAGAAAAAAAAGTTAAGGGCTTTTTTTGTTCATCGCCTATTTTTTGGGGAGGAAAATTTTTAAAAAATACCGTTTTAGTCCCAGGACCCGCCATTTTTTCCACGGCCCTAATTAACAGTATAAAAACTGTTTGACCACCACTTTTTTAAATTTTCAAAAAAATTCTTATTGTAAAAAAGTTTGTTTGATGCTTATAATAAATTTTAACAGTTTTAAAGAGTATAAAATATGGTCAGATACCTCGTATACGGCTATACGCAATTAATCTTTCAATACAATGATTGAACAATCTCACCCCATGTATATGATTAATCTCACCCCATGCAATAATATGTCCAATATGACAAAAAATACTGAACTGATTATGTACAGCCAAGCACGTGATGGTTACAAAGCATCAACAATTATGTGTATTTTATTAAAATATAAAAACTGTGTGTAGATTTTGACTTATCAGATAAAGTTTTAAAAGTTCACTTTCACCCAAAAATACGACTTCTTTTAATACACTATATTTTTTTTTAAATATATGGAACTGCTGAACTTGACGTGTATAGGGTATTTTCAGCCATCTTATTTCTTCCATTATCGGTCGGGACAATCGCATTCTGAACTATAGTTCTGACGCTATATTCGCAAAAAATATGATTTAGTGAACAATCTCACCGCCGATTATCAATTCTATCCCATTTGACGGTACCCCACCTTAATTTTAGTTTTAGTTACGTCCCTGTTACAGGATATGACGTATTCTTGGTTTTATAAATGTCCAAAATAAAAAGTTATAATAAGCCGCTATTGCTTTTGTATACCTCAACTATGATTAAATATTCATTATAAATTATAAAGGTAATATACTATTAATGTATTTACATTATGTTTTTGTCTCACCATCTGGAGGAGTATTGCAATAAAAAAAAAATTATAAACAGTGTACGTATAAGTTCATGTTACTCTTACAATCATTGTAAAAAATTAACTCAAATGATTACTTCATTTGGTTTTTTTTTAGCCAGGCCCTCTCGAAATAAATCATCCATAGAAAAAAGTGATATGTTACAGTCAGTGTTGGGCAAGATATCGAATTTTATTATCTAGATAACAGATAATAGATAACATAATTTAAAACATCTAGATAAAGGTAACAGATAATTGAACCGTTATCTAGATAAAATTTTAGATAACAGATAAGATAATATTTACAGAAATAATGCACTAGGTCAGTGTTTCTCGACCGCCCATCCGTGGACCGGTGCCGGGCTACGAAAGTAGCTTCTCATCGGTCCCCAGAAAGATGTGTTTATTATTATAAATTACAAAAATGTTCAAGAAAGGTTTTTGGCGACAAAATTACATCTTTTGGAATTAAGTTTCTTTATTTATGGCCCATGATAGCACACGTAGAGTACAACATTTTTTTATTTCAAGAAAAGTGCTTAAAAAGTGACGGTATTTATCTACATTACATGATCGACCAAGTGGTCGGAAAACGATATTTCATATTACACGACTAAATGTTATTCCAACTAATGGCCGAAATGAATCCAGGCTATAAGAGTTCTATTTACAATTAACGAAAAGTTCTTAAACATTTCTCTAATATTTAAAAAATTGTCGATACTTATCTAAATTACATGGTAGACCAAGTGGTCGGAATACGACATTTCATATTACACGACTAAATGTTATTCCAACTAATGGCGGAAATGATTCTAGACTACAAGAATTATGTTTAAAATTAAATAATTACTTTTAAAAATTTTTGTATTTCTTAAGAAAGTGTTAAAATTTATCTGAATATATAGTCGGCCAAGTGAGTAATAGGTAAATGGTGAATTTAGCTTCAATTTTCTTTTTTTAGGAAAAATAAAGATGTATTCTTATTATGTTATCTTTTTCCTTCGCTTAATAAAAAGATAAGATAAAAGATAACTTTTTTTAAAAATATCTAGATAAAAGATAATAGATAACAAAAAAATTATCTAGATAAAATTTCAGATAACATTACCTAGATACGCACAACACTGGTTACACTGTCATTTAAGAAATGTTCATGAAGTGTGAGTTGACAACATCGCAGTTTAACGACTGTGTGATCACATTAGTGTTCCGTTTTACAAATATTGGTACGGAACACTAAAAAAATATGAATCAATTTGTGTCAGTTAGTAACTTCGATAACTGGTTTAAATCTTAAAGTTTACATTACGTTCCAGTTTTCAAGGTTTTGAATATGGCTCTCAAATAATATGAAAATTTAATAGGTACGGCCGGCATTTTGTTGATTACTGTATGTCCGTATGACTCAAGAAAATCCTCTTCTTATATAGTAAGTGTAATATATTGTTGTTTTTAAAGGTTTTAATAATTTCTGTTACATAACCTCTAATGATTTTTATAAAAAGAAATAATTGTGGACTTTTATGGTAATTACTCGTATTTATGATTTTCTATTGAATGTAACTTTATCATTAGTATCTCAGAAACTGATTGAATTCGTTCTAAAAATTGAACTAGATATGATATCTTGAATTGCGGAAGGCTAGAATTACAATTTCGATAATATCAGTGTTATAAAAATGTCAAGATTTCATCAAAAAAACATATTTTGTTATGAAATAAGTTTTTTTTTCTTAATTCGCGATTTCTGCTTTTATTAAAAATACAAAAAAATAATAGTAAAAACTTCAACTAGCTTCAGATTCACAGGAGGAATCGCTACTGCGTTGAATATGTAGAGTTGTTTCTTATCGAATCACAACATCAAATTCAACATGTAAACGCTCCTTAACCCACTCATATTTACGCGGGATTTTTGTATAACATAAAATCCCCCGTAAAACAAATATTTATTGCATTTTGTTTATACAACCCTACAACTTTTAATTCATCTAATTTTATTTGAAATTAGAAAACTTTGGTTACTTTTTTACGGTGAAAAAGGGCGAGTTAAACGATCTCATAATTACTAACTTTCCACATTTACCTAATTGTTGTGAGTTTTACTTTGTGGAAATTCATTTTAAATAAATGAAACAAAATCACTTTGCTAAATTCACTATATTAATGTATAAATAAATACAGCTAAACCTTTTTTTATGTGATTCTTTCTTTCTTTCGCCGTTTCTTTTATTTTAATTTAATGAAATTCACTATATTAATGTATAAATAAATACAGCTAAACCTTTTTTTATGTGATTCTTTCTTTCTTTCGCCGTTTCTTTTAGAAAACACGTCATAAATTGGCCAACATCCTTCAAAGTGACGTCATACTTATGGATAGACTAGACTATCCTTTTCTAGCATATAACGTGGAACTTAATACACTGGATTATTGATATAAAATCCATATGACGTCACTTTGTAGGGTGTCAACCAATTGATGACGTGTTTTCTAAAAGACACGATCCAGATATATAAATTAAAATACAGCTGAACCTTTTTTTATGCGATTCTTTTTTGTGCGATTTTTTTATGTGTTTTTTAAAAAAATGGTCATTAAAATGGATAATGTGAACCACAATCAAGAGAAAGTAAGAAACTTAAACATTTACTATAATAACTTTCTTTAATAAAAATACTTTTTAATGGTTTTTTTTAGAGATGTATTTATTTTTTTTTTTAGAGATGTATTTTTCACAATTTTTATAATATCATAAAAATGAAACAAAATGTTCCCACGTGTAAATTAATGCTTTATGTGGTTTAGAAAAGCAACTTCTAAGGAAATCGTGAGGTTTTGAGCGTTTTGCGTTATGTATTTTCGATGAAACTTTTTTTAAGCGGTCCCGATCCACCATAATCTGGACCGAACTAAACTTTTTATAGCTATTTATGATATTTTTGAATAGATTTTTTTGTGCGATTTTTTCTTTTTGCCGTCCCTATCCACTGTATATAAAAATGTTTACCTGTATTATAAATATAGTAGATTTAGCAAAGTAATTTTGTTTCATTTATTTCCACATTTAGTTTTTGCATAATCTAACCAATTTTAATATATGACAAACTCAAATATAACTGTCTTCAATCCATAGGCGGATCCAGGGGGCTGTAGCCCCCCCCCTCGCCCCTTTGACCTACAATAGGTAACTTTTTTTAGTTAAACATACAATTCAAAACACACAATTCCCCAAAATTCCTCCTGGGATTAGAGGCAGCTCCGCCCCCCCCTCTATTCAACTGGCTGGATCCGTCCTTGCTTCAATTTATAAACTATTAACTGCTGACAGTCATCACCAAAAATTGTTGTTTCTTTCGATACACTCAGTTTTACGGTGTCCAGTTTTCAGCGGAACAATAATTTTTGCCAACTTAATGTAAATATTGTTATCTCATAGTTATCTCGAACAATCCATTTGTAAATTCACACCCCATTAATAAAAATTTTTCAGATTATTTTTCAAAAATTCATAAAAATAAACATTATACAATCGATTGAACAAATAATTCTATGTATTACTCATCAAAAAACGACCTTTGCAAGGACGTCATGATAATTGATTTTAGACGTACTTTATAATTTTTTTTAAAAATTTCGCATGTACCTTGGTATACACTAACACAAAGATATTTATTTTTATTAAAAAAGATAAGTAATGAATTCTAGATAGCAAAAATGGAGTCAACAATTCATAAGAAAAAATATTGACAAATAAAAAAAACCTCAGTTTTTGGCATACTTTTAACGTTACTTCAGATAACAGAATACTTTACTTTGCAAAATACAATTTTTATTGTATATAAAAACTATTTTGATATGTTTCGGTCAATGTGCATTCTCAAACACGTTTGAGAATGGTCATATTGACCGAAACACGTCATAAAAGTTTTTATATACAATAAAAGTGGTATTTTGCAAAATAAAGTGTTTTTATTTACTAATATCAAATCTCAAATCTATTAAATTTAACAGAATACTGTTAAGATAACTGAGGGACGGGGACGGAGAAGAGCAGAGGTTACTTTTAACTCCGAGAAAACACTTGATTCCTGTGGAAAAATGTACTTAAATGCTGTTTAACTTCATTTCAGACCTCAACGGCTAAATTTATTGACTTGAAACTTTGCATAATGATAGACGGGGAGACGTAGGACATAGGCTGCTTTTTACCATGAGAAAATATCAGATTTTCGTGGGAAAATATATATAAAAATGAGACAATGAAATTACGACTATTACTGTTAAAAAAAAAAAACAAACGAAAAATTGACTTCAAACTTTGTATATTGTTAACAGAAGGGGGCGAAAAGGTACATAGGCTACTTTTTACCTAGGGGAAAAATCGAATCCCCGTGGCTTCGTTCGAAATTTGAACGAAAATTTTGAACCAAATTCGCTCAGACTTTACAATTGTTAAGGGGAAATTCGCTAAAAAAAAACATAAAAAATCTACCTTTTTTATTATTTATTATTTTTTTATACAAATAATATTTAAAAAAAAAACTAAATATACAACATTGTTTCTACATTGCTTGAGATAACAAAAAATTTTTTTTCTTTTAAAAGTTCAAAAATGAGTTGAGTACATATAAATGGCTTTGAAGTCGGCACTGCGAGATTTTTCCATCTTGATGGTGTCTCGTGTTCCGAAATCCCCAGTGAACCAAAATGAAAAAATCAAGAATTTTCTGAAAATATACATATGCAGTTATACTAACTAGGATCTAAGAAAAAAAAAAAAATAAAAAACCAGCGAGAAATCGCATTCTGAAAATAAATTTTCAAAAATCACCGCTTTTTCTCGACTATAAACAGCCGCGATTTTGAAAATATGTTACGGAACGAAAAGATCCTAGTTCCTGTCAAAATAACGGTATCGAGGAATAATACGCACTTTAATTTATGTCGATATCTCAAACACTTTTTGAGATACATGAGGAACCATGTCG
Organism: Brachynemurus nebulosus; assembly: GCA_035578155.1. NCBI lineage: Eukaryota > Metazoa > Arthropoda > Insecta > Neuroptera > Myrmeleontidae > Brachynemurus > Brachynemurus nebulosus. Next base: position 17,862,610 of record JAPWDM010000012.1, on the reverse strand, counting down.
AAAAACGTACTTTCTTGTACTTGAATTACAGTAAATTGCGTGCGCTAAAATGCCCATAACTTTTTAATTTTTCATTTTTTTCAAATAAAATTTTAGGAAAATGTTCCTAACACCTTAAGGAACATAATTATGAAGAAAAAATCAATTTATTTTATTTTTTTAGCGAATCTCTCATTAATAGAAAAGATATAGCATGCAGGTGAAGCCGAGCGAAAAAAACTAATTAAGTAGCTGTAAAACTTGATTTTTATTTTTTATAAATTATAACCCATTTGAGTTTAAGTACAATTAAATTTTACAACTATTACATTCAAATCGGATACTTTCCCGCATTAGTGTGATCAATTCTTTATGAAAAATTTTAACTTCCTGTTTCCTTATCTCTTACTGACTACCTTTTCACGAGACATATGACACAAAACTGTTTTAGGGACTAATGATGAAGATAAAGATTCAAAAATCTTTTTGAAAAATTTCTAGGTTGTTATTAGCGGGTTCCACATACATAATACTCTATTAAATTAGTACTATATAAAGAGTGCAAATTCGGAAACTCTTCAATTGTATTTTACCTGATGATGAGTTAATAACTCAAAAGCTAGTTCGTAATCGAACAGTTTAGTAAAAAGGAACAAAATAAATTATTCTCATATTTTGTAACATGGATTTTCACAAAGTAAAATTTTCAAATGCTAGTTAATTTTCAAAAAAATTTTCTTCGATGGGGTCAGCACTACAGTTTTAGCCTAAAAATCTACAAATCATAAATTCGGGCCGGTAATTTTTAAAAAGTTGTCTGACTTGAATTACAGAAACACTTAAATTTTCGTACTTTTTTATTGTAATACTCAATATAAAACTTCCGATTTATCAATCAAATTTTTTCACGAGGAAAATAAAATTACCAGGTACATACCGCCATTACGATTTTCATCGTTGAGGAAACTTCCATTTCCATTATTATTCAACAACGTATGCAAATAATTGAAGAATTGTTCACCAAAAAATTTTAACGTTATCTTTTTACTAATAAACTTAAAACTATAATCATTTTGATTCAAATAAATTACAATCAACAATTCCGAATTATCATTTCTATAAATAAAAACTATCACTCGATCACTAATTACAAACAAATGGTTTTTAATATCATTTTGTCGATTTTTTAAATACACTTTTGTACAATTCGTTTTTAAAATTAACTGTTTATTAATGTTATTTAATATTTTCATTTGTAATCGTTGATTTTTTGAATTAATTAGAAAATAATGAGCATTGTTAATTTGTGTCACATTAAAGCCAAAACACATTTCTACAATAAATTACTGTCGTTCTAAGTATTTGCCCGTCAATTGGCAAAAAGTAATTAATACTTTACATAATCTGTGAGTATCTGTTTCAACATGTTCTATTCAAATGGTAACTTATAGAAAAATAATACCTAAAGTGAGTGCTGATAAGATGACAATTATAAAATGTTTGATAAGGCGATATTTATTATGTACCTACTTTATAAATACCGTAAAAGTAGCCATCATTGCCAAAAATATTTTCGATTTATCGTAGTTGCTCTGAGATAGTCAGGTACAACAAAATTATATCTCAAAAAAAATTTTCTTTTATCAAAAATTAAATAATGTATTAATATTCTTCAGTGATTATATTTGTATACCACTTGTTTTTTTTTTAATTTCCGCGCACTTATGTTGTAACAATATAAAAACATTATTGAAAAAGCGTTGTAAAAACGTTGTAAAATGATGTTTATAAATTATATTTCAAGAACGGCGTAGTGAATAATTTTTATGTCTTATTAAATATGGTTTGTAACTTTGTATTTTATAACATTAAATTTTTATCAAAATCCTTTGACACGTTTTCATTTTATTCAAAAAAAAAAAAAAAAAAAAATTTAGTTTTCCCATAAGAGCCCGTGTTAAAATTACAGAACCTTTTACAAAACATTACAGAATCTTTTTTCTCAAAATTGGGGTGGTCAATTTTTTTTTCGGTAAGGGCATGTATTATTGGTATTGAATTAAATATATCTAGAGAAGTTTCGTTAAAATCGTTTGAAAAAATCGTTTTATCCAACGACCAACTACCTTAAATTTGAATAAGATGAAAACGAAATTAATTTAGTTATATTTAATTGTTTCGGTGAAATAAAATGATAATTTTTGAACTGAATCATAGATAAATTTTTCGGATCCTTAAGGGGGGAGGGTCCTCCAGACAAGAGGTTTTAATAATTTTTTTTAAGAAACTGGATACATTTATTGTATCAAATGAAGTTACATAGTATAGTACATGTTATTGTGTATTCACTCATAAATTTTTATGCAAAAAAAGAAAAAATGGCGGCGATACAGTTGTTCCAAGTTGACTTTTTTAATTTGCGCCATGGAATGCCCAGCCTCTTGTAATCAACTGAATTCAATCGGACAAAAGAATTTTATTAAAATAAGCCATTACGCTTTGCATTTACCTATTTCTGATGAGGAATTTTTTTTTTCACAATTTAAAATAAAAAAGAAAAAAATTTCACTTTTTTTCAAATAAACAAATTGTTATAAACAATATTTATAGTAATAATTTATGCAAAATTTAAGGTGTATGCAAAGGCCAATATCTTAAAGAATATCTGTACAAAATTTCAAGTTAATACCTTAATAACTTTTTAAGTTATGTTCCACGGCACGGAGAAAAACCTGTTTTGAGAAAAACGCTATTTAAAAGTTTCCGTTCTTGAAAAGTAGAGTTAAAAGCAGTTTATCGTTATCCAAGATAATCTTTCTATTGGGATTAAAACATTAGAAATATATTTCTTAAGGTTCAAATGAACTTTTAAAGCAAAACAAAAAATGAAAAATTTGAAAGTTCTGGAGGACCGTCCCCCCTTAAATGACTACTCAAAAATAAAGAAAACGCTAATAAGTGAAGATGTCAGTGAATTAACAACTCTGCCTAATCCTTGTTTAGAGTGAGGACTGAGGACATTGGTCCGCACAAACGCGTTTCTAAAGGGTGACAATTTTTTTATAGTGTATTCTAGCACAAACTACGTCGTCAAAAGTATCGGGACACCTTGGCCCAGGGGTGCTCACACTTTTGACAGGGTAGTGTACCACAATAGTATCCAATGTCCTCATTCTACCCATTTTTTTATTAAAATAAATAAACTGTTCGAATATTCGTACAAGACTTGGTGCTATAACATTAATATATAATGAAGGAGAAGAGATAGCTTGCCACTGGAAGCAAGGTAAATTATTCCGGCCCTCGGCATGGTCAAACCCTTTTTCGATGCCCTATACCTCAGCTTTCAGATTTTGTCCAGACATACAAATGGTTTTGTTAGGTCACAAATATGTTTTACTATATATGGTTAAAATTTAATCAAAATCATTAGAGCCGTTTTTCTGCAAATGGCCGATCTCTCCATTTTCGGGCCATTTTCAAAATTCAAGGACGGCTAGGCCCCGCCTACAACAACTTTTGGGTGTATTGACCTCATCAGGTTGTTTATCTTGATGAACTTCAGTCCCATACCTAATTTCATTAAAATCCCTTAAGTGGTTTCATAGTTAGAAATTAAAATAGCTCTCCTACATAACAGACAGACATTTTTTGTAAGTGACTAATTTGGACTCAGGGGACCTCAAAACGTATATTTCCGCTAAAAACCCGACATAGAATTCTTTTACAATCACCTAACTATATAATATGAGCCATTTAATTTCAATAAGCAAAGTTGGTTGCCTTTACGGTAATTTCAGTTTAATTTTTTTTCGTTTAAAATTTTAAGGGGAATAATTACTTGTAATGTAAATGTTTTTATTAAATATTTACATTACGTTAGTCATGTACGCACCGACACAAATAAATTTACCGCTAAGTTGCGCAGATAACGAATCATGTACACAGTAGTTAACGCATTAGATTAAATTTAATTGTAGGGTTGGGTGGGGTAAAAAAAAGAAAATCAAATCTCTTCATTTTTCATGTAGAAAATATTTGAATTTTTCGACAAATAAATACTGTATGATGTTAAATTGTTTGTATTTTGAGATTTTGCATGTTTTTTCACTCAAGCTAATGACATAAATCTATAAAAAAATAAAAACCTTGTCTTTTTTTACCCGCCAAATGGGGTAAAAAAAAAGACAGTGGAGGGTTTATAAAAGACAGACCTCTAACTAATGGGATACTGCAAGTACATGATTGGAAGGGTAAAAAATAGACAGCGTGGGTAATTAGCAGTACAACACTTTTTATTTCACAACTCTATCTCTACTATAAAATTTTTTATAGATATATTTAAATTTTACGTATTTTACCAAAAACTTTAGCTAACAAGGGGAGTATCAAACATGGGAATCACGGATTTGGGAGAAATTAATATATGTTGTGGAATATATTTCTCTGAGTATTGTAGTGATAATAATTTAGGCCAATGCGACTTTATTTAGAAATTAAACGCACGAAAAATTTCGAATAACATATCGTGTTTGATATGTATCAGTTAGTTGGTATTGTCTGCAACAAGGGTCGCTGGTGGTGTGGTTAGTGAATTCTCTCATGTATATAACATTTTTAATATACAGACGGAAAGGTTCTATGTTCAAATCTATGCCTTTCCAACATAAATAATTCTCTTTTCAATTTCTTTTTAAATTTTTCAATATTGTACAATGGGTCAATTAATTACATTGAGGATGCTATATTTTTTTTTTTTTTTAAATGGAGATATGGTATATGGCTACAAAATTTATTGTAGCTCATTAAAAAACCAAATATGTTAATTTGAGGCTGTCTTTTTTTTACACCACTTTACATAAAGTAAAAAAAAAATCAGAATAATCTATGAATGAGTTAAAAATACTAAATGTGTGTAGTAAAGCATAGTTATACATTATAAAAACAAATAAATTTTCATGGGTCAAAAATACAAATTTTTGAATAAGCTAAAATTGATATCCATGAAATCCGTCTGCTCACTAACAAAAAAATTGTTTTATTGAGGAATCAGTATTTTTTTAATCCATAAGATATAAATAAATAAGCATGCCATTATCTAGTTATTATCTAATATTTTTTTAATCCATAAAATATACAGAAACATGCCATTATTTAATTTTAAAATGAAAATCCTTGTCAATAATTTTTAATTTTTCTAAATGTTAACCCCTTGTTTTGTCTTTTTTTTACCCCACTTTTTTCTTTTTTTAACATATAAAAAAAAAATTACAAGCAGTCGGATCATTTAAATAAAACTTTGTACTTTGCATTACTAAAGCATGTAGAATAATGAGAAAAAAATACAGCACTCTATCTTACCAGATTTTTTACTTAATACTGAAAAAGTTTATCATCGCGGAATGAAAGTTTTTCTCTCATGAATAACGGAGGTTTGGAAGAAAATTTTTTTATGTTATTAAGTCCGTTTCAAAAAATAATTTTTTGGCCCAGACAGCTTAAAATACTAATGTATTTTATTGTAATATTTTTTATTTTTTGAATTTAACACTGTTGAGTTTAATATAAGTATGTCTTTTTTTACCCCTCCCCTATATGGGAAACGCTTATATCATCTAAGTAGGTATCTACGATAAGAAGTAAACCGATAGTTGTTTTCATCTCCAAAATAAAATATAAAACTTTTCTAAAAGTAATACCGTGAAATGGACTGTATGGCACTGACGAGGTGAATGGAGACAGTATCAAGAAAAAATGATCAAAACAATTTTTATTAAAAATTTATAATAAAAAACAATTTATTCTAATGCTAATTCATCCTAGCTATTATTACTTTATTAAAAAAAATAATAATTTAAGAAATAATAATTTTTTTAGCCATAAACTACGTGATCAGAAACGGGTTGTGATGTTACTCTCTCTTATACTTTAATCGGTTATCTTATCCAGCAAAACTATGGAAATGAACCCAGATTTAAAATATAATTCAAAAAAATCAACAATTTTTTCCCTAGTCTTAAGAAAAACAAAGTAAGTATTTTCTTAGTTACAAAATATCTGTCTTAATTTAGAGAATTAGAGTATTTTGTAATTTAGTTAAATTACGTTCAAAATGATAGTAAATTTCATATCTTATTCTTGTATTTTGCTACTTTTTTTTACAAATATTCGATATATTTATCTAAATTAACAATTTACATCAAACTGTAACATAACTGGGATAAATAGATACGTCTATGAGGTGAATAAAGATGGAAATACCCCTGTCGCAGCATCCTGCATAACATAGCGAATTTCCATTTACAAAAGTACGTTTTTCTCGGAAACTAGTTGATATAGAGTAATTGTAAATAAAAAAAACCTTCTTTATGTGATTTTTCCGCCTCATGCCGCCAAATTTTTTTCACGAAAAATGTCCAAAACCCCGTAAACGTTTTCACGAAATTTCTTAAAAATAACATGTTTCGTTCTTGAGTTACCGTGCGGACACTTAGTAAACATATATATAAATGTGTCCGCACGATAACTCAAGAACGAAACATCTTATTTTTAAGAAATTTCGTGAAAAAGTTTACGGGGTTTTGGACATTTTTCGTGAAAAAAATCTGGCGGAATGAGGCGGAAAAATCACATAAAGAAGGTTTTTTTATTTACAATTACTCTATATCAACTAGTTTCCGAGAAAAACGTACTTTTGTAAATGGAAATTCGCTATGTTATGCAGGATGCTGCAACAGGGGTACTTTATGTAATTTTTTCTTCTCTTTAAGTGGTGTAAAAAAATTTCGCAAAAATTTTTGAATAAGTGGAAATTTTGGCAAAAAACTAATTTTTTGCTAGAACAAACACCATGTTCCTGGCATCCGACGTGTCTGGCTGACGAACTCATCCCAGGGTTTGGGACTTCCAATGTTCTCACCAAGTTTCGTAAAAATTGGATACTTCGTTCGAGAGTTATCGTGCGGACATATATATATATATATATATATATATATATATATATATATATATATATATATATATATATATATATATATATATATATATATATATATATATAAAGGCTTATGGCGGATAAGCATGAGTAGAAATGCCCCCGCACGAATTGTGTTAGTTTCTTTTCTGCTAACTGCTTTCGATATAAGATTACAATTTACTGAGTTTCAACCCTTAAAAACTCACCCTTTGGGGGTAAAAAATTATTTTTTGAAAATCACAAAAAATTTATAACTTTTTAGTGGCTTGACGGATTTGGCTGGAATTTTTATATGTTTTAGATACCTCTATAGTGTACCTCAGAAAAATTATCAACTTCAAAAAAAAATTGTTTAATTTTTCAATATTTTTTTTCATCAACTTGTAGCTATGGTACAATCACCAAAATTTTTTTCACCAAAGTGTTTGGCTGATTGCGGAATTTGAAGATTTTAGTCGACCATTTTTTTTTTCGAAAACTAAGCAATCACAAATGTTTTTATGAACATATTCAAAATGTGTAAACGATTTCCAATCGATTGAGTACCCGGAAGCCTATGCCTATCTCTAAAAAATATTCTCGGACATTCAATTTTTTTAACTATGATGCACCTGGAAAAAAATTCTGGAAAAATTATATGTTCTATTTATCATAGTGAGGAGCCTGTAGAAATATTTTGGTGATTGTACAACGAACATAACTTCGAAAAAAAAATCTTTTTGGACATTTTATTTTTTTTAACTATGATGCACCCGGAGAAAAAATCTGAAAAAATTATATGTTATATCGGTCATAGTAGGAAGCCTGCAAAAAAATTTTGGTGATTGTACTATAGCTACAAGTTGATGAAAAAAAATATTGAAAAATTAAACAATTTTTTTGGGGGGGTTATAATTTTTTTTTGAAGCTGATAATTTTTTCTGAGGTACACTATAGAGGTATCTAAAACATATAAAAATTCCAGCCAAATCCGTCAAGCCACTAAAAAGTTATAAATTTTTTGTGATTTTCGAAAAATAATTTTTTACCCCCAAAGGGTGAGTTTTTAAGGGTTGAAAAAAACCAACACAATTCGTGCGGGGGCATTTCTACCCATGCTTATCCGCCAATAGCCTTTGAGTGAATATTATTTTCGGTTCCTAGGGACCTCAAAACAAATTTCTGCCATGGTCCCGGGTTTAAGTCGCGTCATGACAGTGGCTGTAATAGCTGAATTCCATTCTTGGACGACTTTCAAGTTTTCAAAAAATTTTGAATAAGTGGAAATTTTGGTAAAAAACTAATTTTTTTCAAGACCAAAACCAATGTTCCTGGCATCCGACGTGTCTGGCTGACAAACTCACCCAAGGGTTTGGGACTTCCAATGTTTTCACCAAGTTTCGTAAAAGTTGGATACTTCGTTCGAGAGTTATCGCGCGGACACACACACACACACACACACACACACACACACACACACACACATATATATATATATATATATATATATATATATATATATATATATATATATATATATTTAAATTTTAGTGACTATTATTTTCGGTTTCTAGGGACCTCAAAACAAATTTCTGCCATAGTCCCGGGCTCAGGTCATGCCTCCGCGTCATGACAGTGGCTGTAATAGCTGACTGGAAATTTTATCATATATTTATGTTAACTTCCAAAATAATCGCCTGTATATGTTAAATAATAACTGAATTCCATTCTGGAGATTCGCTAAAATTTAAGACTTGTTTACATAAAAATCTTTGTTTACTTTAAAAATTTTCTCACCTAGACTGTATATGTATATACAACACACACAAACCGTACGCATAATGGTAGTACGGATAATGAAATGGTCTTGTACCCTTATACATGTATCACACTAAAATTATGTGATCGTATCAAAAAGGATATCGTATGCATTAATATACGTTATATACAAAATATCCATATTGTGTCGAATATGTACTTAGGATGTGATTAAATTCACACTTTATACGATAAAATAATCACATTCTAAACAACATCGTTTTTCTCGAAAACTAGTTGACATAGAAAAAAAGTTTAAAGACCTTTTTTATGTAATTTTTTCTTCTCTTTTAAATGGTGTAAAAAAATTTCGCAAAAATTTTTGAATAAGTGGAAATTTTGGCAAAAAACTAATTTTTTGCAAGAACAAAAACCATGTTCCTGGCATCCGACGTGTCTGGCTGAAGAACTCATCCAAGATTTTTCGACTTCCAACGTTCATATATTATCACTCAAATATATATATATATATATATATATATATATATATATATATATATATATATATATATATATATATATATATATATAGGTATATATATATATATATATATATACATATATATATATATATATATATATATATATATATATATATATATATATAATCATTCAAGAAAATAGCAGAGCTTCATGTAGACCAATTTTCAGAGAGCTGGGAATTATGACACTTTACTCCCTTTATGCGTTTGAATGCACCAAATTTGTTAAAAAAAATATTAATTTATTTGAAGAATTTATTCTCGATCACGACCATAATACAAGAAATAAAAATAATTTGAAGTTAGTACTTACAAAAAAAGCAACTGTTCATCAAGGATGCATAAATATGATGATGAAAATACACAATGCCATACCAGAGTACATAAAAATACCCCTGTCGCAGCATCCTGCATAACATAGCGAGTTTCCGATTATAAAAATTAATTTTTCTCGGTAACCAGTTTATACACAATGATGGTTTAAAATCTTTTTTATCTGATTTTTCTCTTCTTTCTAATGGTGTAAAAAAATGTTGCAAAAATTTTTGAAATTGGAAAAATTTTAGTAAAAAGAAATTTTTTTCACGAAAAATGCTCAAAAAAACATGCTTACGGCATCAGACGTGTCTGACTAACGAATTTCCAACATTTTCACCAAATTTCGTAAAAATAGGACATTTCATTCGAGAGTTATCGTGCGAAAACACACACACACACACACACACATATATATATATATATATATATATATATATATATATATATATATATATATATATATATATATATATATATATATATATGTGTGTGTGTGTTTTTGCACGATAACTCTCGAATGAAATGTCCTATTTTTACGAAATTTTTGCCATAGTCCCGGACTCAAGTCGCGACATGACAGTGGCTGTAATAGCTGAATTCCATTCTGGAAATTCTCCAAAAATCTTGCCATAAATGTGATGCTCGGAACATGGTTTTTTGGGCATTTTTCGTGAAAAAAATTAAATTTTGCAAAAATTTCCCCAAATTCAAAAATTTTTGTAATTTTTTTACACCATTGAAAAAATCACATATAAACGGTTTTTGAACAATAATTATTCTGTCAACTAATTTCCGACAAAAACTAATTTTTGTAAACGGAAATTCGTTATGTTATGCAGGATGCTGCGACAGAGGTATTTTATATGCTACATATTACATTAAATCTATAATAATCACTGCTTGTACGGAACACTATTGGCGCAAGTACAACTTGCACTTGGCGACTTTTTTATTTCGTAGTTATGTACATGCCATAGATATATGAATAGTATTCATATATCAATGGTACATGCATAGGTCTTTGAGGAATATGTATATAGTATCTTACTACATACATATAATATGTATGTACATATTAACTCTATAAGTCGTTATTTGACTTCAGTAACGAAATATAGTATATGGATAATCCATATCAAATATCTCCTTATTGAAAAACCATGTTCCAGACGTCAGACACGTCTGGCTGAAGAACTCATCCAAGATTTTTGGACTTCCAACGTTCTCACCAAATTTCGTAATCCTAGGACGTTTCGTTCGAGAGTTATCGTGCGGACATATATATATATATATATATATATATATATATATATATATATATATATATATATATATATATATATATATATATACATATAAATACATATATATATATATATATATATATACATATATATATATAAATTTTAGTGAAGGTTATTTTCGGGTTCTAGGGACCTCAAAACAAATTTCTGCCATAGTCCCGGGCTCAGGTCGCGTTATGACAGCGGCTGTAATAGCGTGTATCCATTCTGGAAACTCGCTAAAACTAAAAGGACAGTTTTTTATAAAAGCATTGCGAACATATTTGGTGGATAGATGTCTATATGATATGACTGAATTATTTTAGTAAAAAAAAAATTTTTTTATGACGCATTTTATGTAATATTTAATTACTTACAAAATAAAGACATTATTATTATTATTATTATTATTATTATTATTATTATTATTATTATTATTATTATATATATATATATATATATATATATATAAATACATATATATATATATATATATATATATATATATATATATATATATATATAAATACATATATATATATACATATATATATATATATATATATATATATATATATATATATATATATATATATATATATATATATATATATATAAATTTTAGTGAATATTATTTTCGGTTCCTAGGGACCTCAAAACAAATTTCTGCCATGGTCCCGAGTTCAGGTCCCGTCATGACAGTGGCTGTAATAGCTGAATTCCATTCTGGAAATTCGCTAAAAGGACTATTAAAAATGAAGTTGAGTCGAATCTGACGTACCAGGGCTGACCAAAGTTTTAAGAATAAGTCATTATAATCCAAAATGTATGTAAATTTATTCTTTGAATTTACTTTAAGTTTATGATACTCTCTTTTTTTTATTTAGATTTAGTCTATGAAGTCTATGAAAATCAAACGCAAAATTCAACAAGTATACTATTGACCCTTTTTGTTTCACAGTTATCTAAACAATAGTATGTGGATTATCTCCAGAATATTACTGCGCATCTTACTTTCAGGTACGCAGTTACTCTTGTCAATATTTTATTTATTTGAAAAATTCCAAATATAAAAATTTTAATAAATATTTACACGCAAACAACTTACCCTCGAATTTTTCGTAAAGTTTAAAATCTAATTTTTCAGGAACAAATTTTGGTTTTGACAGACGTGCTTCTATCGTGGCCTTATCTAACGTTAAGGAGGCAACTTTTCGTAAAACATTGCACTCGGGTATGGCTGACGTTGAGCCATTTGTTGGCGCAAAGCCACCGACAACAGCATCAGATACAGCTGACGGTCTTCGTTGTGAAGGCGTCTCTGTAAAAACGAAAAATTAATTAGGTACCTATAGATAAAATTTAATAACCAATGTATAACATTAGAGATCACGTTTCAGTGTATAACATTAGAGATCACATAAGACAGATGACATCCTCGTCCACTGAATAAACGTTTGTACCAACACATTATACAAGAGAGACAACATCAGTGTATAACATTAGAGATAACATCAGACAGATAACAGCGTCGTCCACTGAGTACCAACACATCATCATTCGTATTGGATCAAACATTCGATTCACCGTGTAGCAGACACATTCGTCGCACCAACTATCGAACTTAATTGCCTCAAACGTTCGATCGAACGTTGGAAGGAACGTTCGTAGCATCGTGTAGAACCCGCTTTATTTAATTTTTTTAAGTTTTGTACAGTATTGTAGTTTGTGTTGTCATTAAACCAAATCATATGAGTTATATAAACTTTATTGTACACTGAAGTTGTTAAAGAAGTTAATTTTGTGAAGCAACAAGTTTCGCTGTATACTTTTTATTTGTTATATATGCAACTTGTAATGAATGGCTGGCTACTTGTAGGTACTTTGAATATAATTGCATATGTAAATAATATATTCACATCATTAAAAATTAAATCAAACCGGATGTTTATAATAGAATATTCTCCCTCTTAATGATTTTTTACGGACGACTGACCGGAAGTTAATTATAAATTGTAACACTGACTAACCGTAACAATTATATGCACTATAGGTATTTCTATTTTTTTTTTTTAAATAGAAAAAAAATACGAGAATGTCATTGCAAAAAGGTACTTTTTTAACAGGTGTAAACACTACTTAACTAAAGGGGAGTCTAAAGAATTTATTCCAAACAAAAAAGGGATCTATTGTTGAAGATCTTCGGTTTGTCCTACGCTCAGGGGCGCATTCGGTTCTCAAAATAGAAGAAGGCTGTTTATAATGGTTGTTTCATAATGTCTTTTTTGGTACTACAAATTCTATCACTTTATTTACGGTTTTTAATGCATTGAAAATTTTTTTTAGCCATCAAGTTAATTAAAACTAATTTTTTCTCAAATCAAGCTTTTATGGAAGAGATTTGAATATTGTGCGATTTGGATGCGAATTTTGCATTTTTACTATCAAAATGACGAAATTTCTTTTAGTAATATGACTGATTCGATAAAAAAATTTTTTCTGATGGTCCTACATCCTTAATTTTGTTAAAAATGAAAAAAAAAAACGCCTTCGAAAATCTATAATTCATTTCTAATTTCATTATTTTGATTTTATCCAAGGATTTGTGGGCATTGAAAAATTTTAATAACCTTTATGACGTCATCAAATTAAAAAAAATATTTTTTCTCAGATCGAGCTTTATGAAAGTGACTTGAATTAGGCCGATTGATTGAATTAGGATAATTTGGATTAGTGATGTCGAATAATTAATCGATTAATCGGTTAATCGGTTTAGTCGACTAATTTTGTTTACTCTTAGTCACTTTTTAATCGACTATTTTACTGTCGACTAAATGACTAATATTTTTTTAAATGACTAAAAACGATTAATTTAATAATTTTTCTGCATTATTTTTAAGACTCGAAAAAATGAAAACTAAAAATTATTATCTTTTTTATGATTTTTTACTTTTATGTGAATAATACATTATAATATGTAATTTTTTTTTAAATAATAATAAAAGTCAGTAATTAAATTTAAAACATTGTTTTTGAAAGAGTTACAAAGGTTACCCTATTTATGAATTCGACTAAAAATTTAGTCGATTAATCGACTATTCTATGCTCGATATTTTCGACTAATGACTAATTTTGTCGGAAAAACAACTTTAATCGATTAATCGACTAACTGCATCTTGACTCGACATCACTAATTTGGATGTGAACTTTCCATTTATGTTATCAAAATGACTGAATTTGTTTTAGATAATATATGACTGATCCTATACGGATATCTTTTGTCTCATCATTTGACCCGCTTAATTTTGGAAAAATGAAAATAACGACCTTAATAATCTATAATTCCCTTTCAGTTTCATCACTTTATCATTTTATTAACGGTTTTTAAGGCACTGAAAAAATTTTAGTAAACCTAATGACGTCATCAAATTAAAAAAAACTTATTTTTATACACTTTATGGTACAAATTTAATAGATTTGAGCGTTACTTTATGAGTTTATGGTATTCCATATTTAATATTAGTAAATAAAAACACTTTACTTTGCAAAATACCACTTTTTTGCCATAAGAGTTTATATTATTCAATAAAAGTGGTATTTTGCAAAGTAAAGTGTTTTTATTTACTAATATTACTTTATGGTGCCTTGTATATGAATTTTGCTAATAAAATGACCAAATTCTAATATGACTAATTCGATAGAAATATTTTTGGTACGCAACAGGAATGGGTTAGTATTTTGAAAACGGGTGGGTTTGCGATCGAGCGGGAATGGCACTAAAGATAATGTAACTGCATTTTGAAGCCAAGAGTATTAAGATTAAGACTGATAAATCGGATGGAACTAGGATTGGGCTGGATTTCGTATTTTTTCTTGAGAATAAAAGTGGATGCAAACAGGACAAAAAATTACTACCAGGGACATCTTTAATTCTAACTCTTTTTCTACTTCTTTTTCTCTAAAGAATATTTTTGATATTAGTAAATAAAAACACTTTACTTTTCAAAATACCACTTTTATTGAATATAGAAACTCTTATGACATTTTTCGGTCAATATGATCATTGTCAAAATTACATTCAGATACATGCCTATTTATTCTAAATCTTAACTTATAAATTGTAGCAATGCATGATGGGAAATTAGTGGGAATAGAAGTAGTAGCACAAATATGGAATAGCATAAAGTAACACTCAAACAAATATGGAATACCATAAAGTAACGCTCAAATCTATTAAATATTTTTGATATTTCAACCAATTAATAAAAGCCTTGACAGTTTGTTTATAAAGACAGTTTAATTGCTAACTTACCAATCAAAGATCAGATTTCAATCGGTAGATGTTTGATTGGTCCAAACATTACGTAATATTTACATTAAACAAAAAATAATAGTTCGTTTACATGGCGTAAATTACAATTTAGGTTTTACTGTATTTCAGATTATTGGCCCAAAATATTTTTATACCTGTTATTATTTTTTTGCTTGCTTACCTGAAATAGCTTTTGACGGCGATAAATCGACTTTTTTGTGTTTTTTCAACACAAAACTCGTCGCCGTTGTACCCGTTTGTGGTAATTTTTTCTCTTGCACCGAAGAACTCATCGAAACTTCATGCATAGTTGGCGTTACCACATCCTCTTCCGTATCTTCTAAACTTCGAAACACGTAAATATTATCACTGGAATAATCATCGTCCGAATTATTAACACTAATTAAACTTGTTTTTGAAATTTGTAATAAACTGTTTTTCCGTTTTTCACTACACACATCAGTATTTGTACCCACCGCCACTTTAGTATCATACTTTTGTTTATTTAATTTCGAATTGTATTCGTTCAATTTGAAATTATTTAATGGAATATTAAATTTTTCACCATTTTCGTTCAACAATTGTTGCTGATTATTTGCACCATTTGCACGTTGCTCACTACTGTGATGATAGCACTGCTGCTGATTTATTTCAGCCGCAAATCCAACCGGGGTCAAAGGGTCAGTAAAAACGGAATCACTGCTACTGTCACGACTTGGTGGGGTTATTTGTGTTTGTCCATTTTGCTCGGAGATTTGTTGATTGGATTTTTTACTGTCTGCGCCACTATTATTGCTCAATTTACTTACTTTTCGCCACGAATCGGTTACTAAATATTTATTGTTTGATGATGATTCATCAGCTGGCGCTGTTCGACAACCATTGTTTTTTAATTCTTCATCAGCATCATGGCCATGGGGTACTGACCGCTGCGTACTATTTGGTCCCGTTACGTGATCATGATCACCCGTTCTGCTTGGTGTTGTTGTTTCGTGTATAATGGTGTCTTTATCCGACAGGGAGATTGTATAATAGTTATCCAACACGGCTTCAGTGGCGGCTTCGGTTGATGTTGTTGGAACGATTGAGGTGAAATTGAGATCATCGTCTTTCTTGGATTTATCTTTTTGTTGAATCTCTTTCGCCGGAGATTTTCGATTGCCACTTTTCGCTAGACCTTTTGCGGCCGCTTTCGCGGCTTTTGCTGCATTCTTTTTCTCACTTCCTTGTATATTTCCCATTTTTGTATTTTTGGTGTTTCAGATTTGAAATATTTAAATATAAATAATTTTTATAAATTGTTGTAACTCTTCGTTGACTACAAAAATAACATTTTTTTTGTAGAAATAAAGTTTTTAATTATTTTGACAGCGATTTTTGTAAATATTATGTAATTTAAGCGCCCAAGAGTAAACAGTTACATTAAGTTACGTAATGACTATACTGCTTTTTTGAATATTAAGTAAAATATATCACTTTAAAACACGAGTTTAATAAATAATTTTTTAATTTATTGATAATTTTCTTTCTTAACATTTTGTTGTGAAATTGTTTTTTCGTGTCAGGCTTGTCCATGAAACAGTACGCAACCGTGCAATCGTAATTTTAGTGATTGGACTTTGGAGAAAATCAATACTTGTTGGCGCTAACTAAAAATTTTAAACTGTAGCAACTGAATTTTCGCATTTGTAAAGTTATTTTTGTGATTGATGTAATTCACGTCACTAAAATTTTATTTGACTAAAAAAAAGTGCGGAGATTTGAAAAATATGTTATCACAACCAGTGCGGCAAATAATTTGTAATATTTTAATTTTACTGATAAAATATCAGTACGTTTTGTATACAAAATTGATATGTACTCATTTATTAAAAATAGCATATAAAAATTGTGTTAAAGTCTATTTTATTATATTTTTATATTTTGCCGTTAAAAATGTAGATTGATAAAATTATTTCTCCATTAAAAATCTATTCACATTTAAAATAGAAGTAAAATTTTAAAAAAAGTAATTTCCATGCTAAAAATTAAGGTAGTAGTCTAGTAACTCGCTCTGTTTTTCATACCTATTTTTAGAGGCATTTTTTTGAGAAAGAACAAATGAAAAATTTTGCATTTTTAATGTTTTTATTTATTACATCAATTTTTGATTTCAGATGTCTCGAAGAGTCAAAATCACACGGGCCATCCAGGTGCTTTTCTTTGAAGCGCCAACTTCAAGGGATAATAATAATAATAAAACAAAATGTATATTTCAAAAATTTTTTTTTTACCATAAGATGTAAATAAAAACATTAAAAATTAAAAACTTTTCATTTGTTCTTTCTCAAAAAAAAAAAAAAAATGCTCCTAAAAATAGGTATGAAAAACAGCGCGAGTTACCAGACTCCTACCTTAATTCAGCCCAATACATAAAAATTAATGCTCTTGGTGTACAGCTTGTAATTTTTTCATTTGTTAATCATCTTAAGTAGAAAAGATAATCCTAATTGTATTTTTAAATTTCGCGTTCTAGAACTTATTTTTTGAAAGTACCTTAAAAATGTTGTTATTTTTTTTTTCGTCGTAAAAGTTCAATATCGCCCGATAAATATTTTAATCTATACTGACCCTATGTATTATCGAATACGGTGAGAACTTCGTGTTTGTAAGTGATGCATTTTATTATTAAAATCAAATCACTGAGCAAATAACTGACCAAAATTCAATAAGATACGTAAATGAATAATAATGACTTAAAAAACACTCATCTATTTCCCAACTAGTTGGAATATTAATTAAACCTATTCATCATACAAGATAAATTATCATAACACGGAATCATTGGAATCAAAATAAATTAACTTCGTTTTATTGTCTCACTAAATCCTGATACCATTTATAAAATTTGCTCCTTTTCAAAAAATATTAAGAAATCAAATTTGGGCGTGGTTTAATATTACTGGGCCATCTAGTGACAAATAGCAAAACTTTTACGAGCTGAATTTGACACATGAAGAATCAAACCCATTCTAAACAATTCTTGGTTCCATAGAACTTCAATCCTGTGTGTTAACGCTTTCCAATTATCTGCCGGACGTCTTCCGATATTGTCTTTTTTCCATTCCTATACTTTGTCGGAACACGTCCGACATCGTTTTGATCTACATTGCCGACCTATTTTAAGTTAGTTCCATGTTTAGCCATTAGATTGCATGTTGTACACACGTTATATAATCGTATGATTTTTTTTTTAGGTAAACATGAGAAATATAAATTTTGATTAAATAATTATATAGGCAGTAATTACATTTATGCAAATCAATTTATTCTGTATTTAGAATTTTGTAAAATAGAAATATTTTATTTTGATATTTAATAGATAGCATTTTATAATTGATTTAATCATTCCAAATCAATAATTTTCAATATTGAAGGATAGGTGGCATGTTACTGTCGAATTAAAATGGATATATGTCAGATTAAATTTAATTCATACCTGGTGGCAACACCTTAGTCAAAAAAAAGATTGGAAAGAGTTAAAATTTATGAAATTTTAGAGCACTCCAAAGCGCAATGTTAGTACCCCATCAACAGGTGGCAGTGCTGTGCAGGCAAGAAATATGCATTGTTGCCTTGATAATTGTACTTTTGAAAAGAGAAATTTGTTCATGGGAAAAAAATGGAAATATACAGACTGAAATATACGTTTCCCACCTTTCCCTATTAAACTGAAGCTCCACCTTACAACTTGAAAACCTTTGAACCTCGATCGTTCAGTCATCTAGCAGAAACAAAATCGATTAAAATTTTCGTCCACACTGGCCCATAAGAATTAAATTTCTATTACACGTCTCTCTTCACTGGTTCCATACAATAATTATATTTTTGATCGCCAATTTACGTGTTCAAGTTTTACTGTATCCAATGAAATATGGCAAAAATAAGGAGCGTTTTTCGGACCAAAAGGCAAGCTAACATATTCTAGATGTTTGTAAACTATTGTCCTATCTGATTTGGTCGAAGTTTAAGATTAAAAAGAAGTGAAGGATTATTAGGTAAGGTTAGATTAGGTTATAACAATATTTTTTTGGGATATATAAATTTCACGAAGAATTTTTTCAACCTTCTCCCAAATTGCGTGGACTAGCTTTATAGAAGGATGGACATAATGAAACCAATATCTTCTATTTCATAGCTTTTCTTTATTAAAATTGCCAAAATATTTTCGATATGTTTAATATCATCTTCAGTGGCTAAACATCAAAAAAAAATTTTTACAACGTAATAATAAACAATAACATCATTTTTATATATTTACAATTCTTCGTTAACTTATACTATTATTTTTTAGGTTATAAGCTACATATTGGATAGGAGGATTATTTATTTATTTTTGTAAAAACAACAAGAATTTGTGATTTAGTTGATATATAGGAAATTTTATGTTTGGAAGAATATCTATTTGTGTTAACGAAACAAACAAAACCTATTTTTTAATATTAGCGGATTTGAGACAGGACAAACTGAAACAGTATGTATATTAAAATATTAAAAAAAAAATTTTTTACAATCTTACTCACCAGAAATTATCTAAATTTCAGATTGTCATTCTTGGATAACAACCAACCATACCAACCATCCATTAGAACAATTTAACTAGTTTTTTTGCATTTCACATGGATATTTGTCAATCGAAAAAATTTTTTATAAAATAATTACTTTAATTTAAAACAATTAAAAAAGTCAAACATATTTAAAATGTAAAATCAAAAAAATTTCAAGAGAATTTTTTTAAATTATCACAGTTTGTACAATGTACTCCTCAAGTACATTGTTATTGGTATGGTAGCACAGTGATCAACTGAACTAAATTTGTAAATTTTTTGTTTAAAGATAAATTTCTCGAAAATTCTAGACAAAATTAGTCCGGTCTCAATTTACATATTGGTAATGTGTTTATTGTTTATGTTTTTTGATTACAATGTATTATATAAGCATCTTTTGGAAATATTGTTTATTGATTTCTATTATTATTATTATTTTATTTTTTTAATAATCGGTAAATAGGCATTATCTAGAGCTAATGATTCTATCTGCTTGTTGCAATTTTTTGATTCATTCAGTTTTATGTAAAAACCTTCACTTAATAATCTTTTTTGGTATTTATTTTCTCTGTCTAATATTTCGACTTGGTCGAAATTAAACCTGTGATCATTATTTATCGAATGTTCAGATAATCCAGTTGCCTCTTTGCCCCTTTTTATGTCATATTTGTGTTGGGCTAATCTATTATTCAACGACTGTGACGTTTGTCCATAGTATGGTAATTCGCAATCTTGGCAGTTTATTTTATATACAACATTGTAATCATGTTTTATATCTGTTTTTACTCTTTTTTTAGTGTAAATGTTTGAAATTTTATTGTTAAAAGAAAAAGTTATTTTATTTTTGCTATTTTTTTTCCTATTATTGGTTTTAATTTCTTAGTTAAATTATTATAGGGTAAACAAATTCTATTTTTATGTTCATTTATTGTATCTACATTAGTTTTTGTTGTATTATATGCTAAATGTATAACTTTTTCTTTTATCAATTGGTCGTAATGGTATATCCTTTTTTTTTGAATTATACCATTACGACCAATTATTAGCCAGATCAATTCCCCTATACAGGGAATAGCAAAATATTTCTCTGAAATATTAACTAAATCTGAAAATAGTCAATTTTCCATAAAAAATTCGTATGATTTCGTAAAGAAAATTAATAACATTCAACTTAAAGATTCTAATGAAAAAATTTTTTCATTGGATGTCAAATCTTTATATACAAATATTCCTCTAAACTTAGCAATAGCTGTCATTAAAAAACAATGGTCCAACATAAAAAAATTTACAGATATAGATAGAGAATTATTTATTGAGGGAATTGAGTTAATTTTCGAAAATAATGTTTTTAGATTTCAGGATAAATTTTATAAACAGTTATTTGGCTGCCCAATGGGTGGGAACCTTAGCAGTATCATTGCTTCGTATGTAATGGATTTTCTTTGTGCTGCCAGTATTAAAAAAGTCAAAGAATGGAATCCAGCTTTTTTCTATAGATACGTAGATGACATTTTAACAGTAGCGCCAGAAAATTTAATAGAACATATTAAAAATAGTTTTAATAATTATCATCCAACTTTACAGTTTTCCATTGAAATAGAAGAAAATAACCAAATAGCTTTTCTTGACACCTTAGTTAAAAAAGATAAGCATAACGTGATTAACACAATATGGCATAAAAAAGATAATTACACTGACAGAATCATTAATTACAACTCGAATCATCCACAATACATAAAAAATAACATGATACATAATCTAATGCATAGAGCGGTACATTTAAGTAGCATAAAAAATAGAAAAGAATCTATAAAATTAGCTGTTTCCATTCTAACTAAAAATAACTATCCTATAAATTTAATTAACATGATAAAAGAAAAAGTTATACATTTAGCATATAATACAACAAAAACTAATGTAGATACAATAAATGAACATAAAAATAGAATTTGTTTACCCTATAATAATTTAACTAAGAAATTAAAACCAATAATAGAAAAAAATAGCAAAAATAAAATAACTTTTTCTTTTAACAATAAAATTTCAAACATTTACACTAAAAAAAGAGTAAAAACAGATATAAAACATGATTACAATGTTGTATATAAAATAAACTGCCAAGATTGCGAATTACCATACTATGGACAAACGTCACAGTCGTTGAATAATAGATTAGCCCAACACAAATATGACATAAAAAGGGGCAAAGAGGCAACTGGATTATCTGAACATTCGATAAATAATGATCACAGGTTTAATTTCGACCAAGTCGAAATATTAGACAGAGAAAATAAATACCAAAAAAGATTATTAAGTGAAGGTTTTTACATAAAACTGAATGAATCAAAAAATTGCAACAAGCAGATAGAATCATTAGCTCTAGATAATGCCTATTTACCGATTATTAAAAAAATAAAATAATAATAATAATAGAAATCAATAAACAATATTTCCAAAAGATGCTTATATAATACATTGTAATCAAAAAACATAAACAATAAACACATTACCAATATGTAAATTGAGACCGGACTAATTTTGTCTAGAATTTTCGAGAAATTTATCTTTAAACAAAAAATTTACAAATTTAGTTCAGTTGATCACTGTGCTACCATACCAATAACAATGTACTTGAGGAGTACATTGTACAAACTGTGATAATTTAAAAAAATTCTCTTGAAATTTTTTTGATTTTACATTTTAAATATGTTTGACTTTTTTAATTGTTTTAAATTAAAGTAATTATTTTATAAAAAATTTTTTCGATTGACAAATTTCCATGTGAAATGCAAAAAAACTAGTTAAATTGTTCTAATGGATGGTTGGTATGGTTGGTTGTTATCCAAGAATGACAATCTGAAATTTAGATAATTTCTGGTGAGTAAGATTGTAAAAAAAATTTTTTTTAATATTTTAATATACATACTGTTTCAGTTTGTCCTGTCTCAAATCCGCTAATATTAAAAAATAGGTTTTGTTTGTTTCGTTAACACAAATAGATATTCTTCCAAACATAAAATTTCCTATATATCAACTAAATCACAAATTCTTGTTGTTTTTACAAAAATAAATAAATAATCCTCCTATCCAATATGTAGCTTATAACCTAAAAAATAATAGTATAAGTTAACGAAGAATTGTAAATATATAAAAATGATGTTATTGTTTATTATTACGTTGTAAAAATTTTTTTTGATGTTTAGCCACTGAAGATGATATTAAACATATCGAAAATATTTTGGCAATTTTAATAAAGAAAAGCTATGAAATAGAAGATATTGGTTTCATTATGTCCATCCTTCTATAAAGCTAGTCCACGCAATTTGGGAGAAGGTTGAAAAAATTCTTCGTTAGATTAGGTTATGTTGGGTTTATGTAAAAAAATAAAATAATTGTTTATTTACATATTTTTTGATTTTATTGAAATGTTTCTCTAAAACAAAAATATTTTTTATATACAATACAAAATAAAAATTACGAAATATGTATTTTGAAAAACCTTATCAAATTATAATAAATTGTTTATTTACAATTGTTTTTTTTTTTTTTTAATAATCTAAAAATCGATATCTATCATTAAATCATTATGATATCTTTCAGAACTATTTTCCATCATTTTTCGAAAGTGAAAATTATTTACAGTAAAACATAATTCTATACAATATTCTATAAATAACAAAAAAAAATTAATTTGTGCCTTTAATTACGCATTAAAATTAAAATATTTTTTTCAATAGTTTTGAGATCAATTTCTTTTATATTAAAATAATTTTCGAAAAATTGAACACTTACATTTATGCCTGAAAATTTGAAGGACAAGTGCAAGATTCTGTCAGACTTGATTATCGTCAACACATCTACATGCATGTTTACAAAAAGAAAAAAAAATTATAAAAATTTCGTCACATTTAATTATTTAAGTACATAATTACGTTATTAATTAATATTTTTAGTCATAATACTTGTACATATAAAATTATTTTGTATATTTTGTCAATTTTTACAAAAACCTGATTTGATTTTTCGTCAAAATGAAGGTCGCGCATGACAAAATAAATAAAATAAAGTCTTACTTGAGTCAATCAAGTTATTTTTAAGTTAAAATACAAGGACGGATAAACTTATAACAAAAAATTAAAATAATTTTCCTAATTAAAAAAAAAAATTAAAATACACAATTAGAATTTTCTATGTGTATAGATAATTGAGAGATTTTTTTTTATAGTATTTAATATAAAAACATGGCACTTAATTAAAGTTTTAAGTCTGTTTCGACCAGATCTATTCTTAAAGAAAATTATTTATTATATTTTTTTCATATTTCACAGTAGTCTGTTTTTGTAATAAGTTGGTAATAGTGACTCTATTAGGAGTATTGTCAATAATTAGATTCTCTAGCGGCAGGTTATGGAATTAACGTCTGACAGATAGTTGAATATTTAAGTTTGTCACAGCTGAATATTTTTGTTTATAATTTGTATTATGTCAATTGATGTAATTTACTATCAGTACTCAGCTACTTAACTCTTTAAATAATTAAGACGAGTTAACTCGTCCTGCAATATGGTGGCTTAAAATGCTGTCATATGTATATATTCCATATATTCACTGGTACAGGTGCCGCCATCTATGACAATAGGGTATAATTCTAAATAATGTTAAATTCTATCAACATAGTTTAGTATAATTTATTTTTTGTAAATTCCTAGGGTTCACTTTTTTAATGTTGGGATCTTTGATTTTTTTCTTTTTCTTTTTTTATAGTCTTATCTATTGTATTTATCACTTAGCAGTAAAACGTCCAGCATTTTGAGACAAAAAAATTTTACCATATGGTTTGTTTAAAAGGCTTAAAAATATCTGTTAAACGTTAGTGCGAAAAATGGCCGCTAAAGAAATCCACTCGTTGCTAATTCATACTCCCAATTTTCTCTAACAGCCAGAAAAGCAGTATTAATTTTACAAAACTGTTGATAGAAACTACAAGAAGTTAGACTAAAAAAACAAGTATAGGAGTACTTTTAAGGATTTAAAAATGTCAACAAGGACTTTAATACCAGTTAGAGAAAAATTAAACCATAACAGTAAGCGTCTATTTTTGTTCAAACAAGATGTCAATCTACCTTGGGTGGCATTCGCGTACGAACTACTAGCCAAGGTATTAAATCTACACAACAGACTATTACGAAATTATAATTCTGACACGAATGCCACACGAATTATACATAATTGCGACAGTAAGAATAAATTTACTCTCAGTGACTTTTATGGCATTCAACATGTTAAATGATAATATAACAAACATGAAATTTCAATTTTGATTAGAAATTTCTGATAAAAGTTGTGATTCTATACTTACTATCTATATTCGTATACTTAGACATTTAATCAAAAGTGAAAAATATTTTAGTACCTTCATTATTATTAATTAAAAACTATCGGCCATTTTTTTTTAGTTGACCTTCGTTCTTAGACGTATTAATTCGTACCAAATCGTTGTATTGTAAAGCTTATAAATATTAATCAAAAAGTGTTTTCGAAAATTCGAAATATTTTATACGTGATGTACTGACATGTGATGTAATATAAATATTTTTAGAGAGTTTTTGTAAAACGTAAAATTTACAGTAATATTATTTTGACAGTTAAAGTAGCTGCGTTTATTTAAATAAAATAATATTTACATTTATTTGGTTAATAATAAATATAAAAAAGCAATTTTGTATTTGTTTTAATAATACATAACCTCAAAATATTAAAAAAAAATGATGTTTATTGAACATAACCTCTCTTTTAAATTTTTTCTATTTTGCGCGTCCACTGTAACTGTCATCCTATCACTTATTACTGTATTTTACGCAAAAAATCAATTTTCTAATCAAAATTGATTGGATCGAAACAAACTTAAAAACCGAATTGCCGATTATTAAGTGGAATGCTTCTTACAGAGAGGCAGACGTACAATAAAATAAAAAAACGTATCAACAAAAAAATAATAAAATTATTGAAAAAATAATGGCATCGTTTCTCTCGCATATGAAGGCAGCAAAGAACTTTCAGAAAGAACTTTCACGTAATAATTAAAAACGCAATACACAATTATTGCAAAACATTGATCACATTGCATTACTATATCCACTATAACATTTATATAACAAGAAATACCATTTCCACAAATTTTATACATTAAAAAACTAGTTTTTGAAAATACTGTTTCATTTAAATTCAAATTCAAAATGGCGTTAGATGAAACGATTTTAAATAGAGAGCTGTAATAATTTTGAAAATAATTTGAAAAGACAATTAAATTATTGGGTAAGTTCAGTAAGACAAACGTTGCAAAAAATTTTAAAGCTATTTAGATAGAATGCACTAGAGAAAAAACACAAACTTTTTCCTTTCTGTCACAATTTTTTGTAAACGATAATTTAAATCAAGAAATGTGTTTTTTGAAATTTATTTCTTACTTAAATTCCGCCTGACATGTTGAAATGTCAGCATAACCATAAAATTCCCATTTAATTCAAAATATGGAGGATCAGCTGATCGTAGATTCGTCGCCATCTTGTCATACAACCTGACAAAGCGTCGGATAATATTTAGTGTTTTAGAGAAGAATTTTGATAAAACTGATTGTGGACAGGTGATAATTCGGAATTTTGTGCTGTTCCCTAGCTCCGTCTATCCAAACTCTAAACCTACCCAATAATTTTACTTTCAACATTTAAATGAAACAGTTTTTTCCGTCAAAAAAATAATAATTCGAACAGAATGATATAATTTTTAAAAAATTACTCAGTCTCAGAATAAAAATATTCACTAAATCAAAAATATGTTTAAATTTTTCACTTATATCATTCTGCCCTCAATTAACATTTACTTAATTACAATATTTTTGTTTTTTTGTTTTTTGAATTAAAAATGGCAAAATCGACACTTAATAATTTGTTTTATTTAAAACTCTATTTAATAAAAAAATAGTCCTTAGATTAATTAAATCTCATTATGAGAATAAAATTTTATTTGCACGTATGATCAAAATCATAAATCATCGAATTTATTAAAAACTATTTTGTTTTTTTTCATATTTTTCTTATAAAGTTCATTTAATATATATTTTATAAATTTAATAAATTCTTTATGTATCGCCAAATTTCTCAACTTAATATCCTAATAAATTCACACAATTTTTTTCTTGTTTTGTTTTCAAAGCGTCTAACATAGCGCAAGTAACAACACACAATTTCAGGGTTTTTTTGTTTTCGAAGTTTGTCTTATGTCAAAAAAAAGAATATTAAACTATTATTTCACGAATCACTCGTCTCGTGCGTGAATTCGGTGTCGAATATCCACTTTCTAAACTCTCTTCATAGCTCAATGACATATGTTGCGGTGGTTTTTCATCTTCTAGTTGCTCTAAATATGGATCCGGTAGACCACTGACATCATGATACGGCGATTCTGCAACAAAACGAAGATATTCAGAATAAATTTGAGGTTAGGTGAGGGAACAGCAAGACACAGCTTATTTCAGACATGAAGGAAGATTTGGATTTATTTAGGAAAATACTTCAATCATAACATCAAAATTATATTAATTTTCATATACAGTAGGACACCAGTTTTGGATACGCAGTAGATAAAATAGATATATCAAATTGCAAAATTAAAAGGTTTTTGTGGTTATGACTACGAAACTCTAAAAAAGGGATTTTTAGGTATATATAGGTTGAATAATTTCAGACTTAAGGAGTTATTTAGTTGATTTATCAAAAAATTTTAAAAAAGTTAATAAAATGAGATTTTAAGGATTTATTCTATATATATTTAAGCATATAATAAAAAATTTGTTGCAATAAAAAAAGAATGGCGGCCTAAGCGTGATTATCTTAAAATTACATTTTTTTAAACATGGCGAAACCAAAACTTGGGCACTTTTCATCCGAGGGACTTGAAATTTAAACTAGTTTCTTAGAAATGTAACCTAGTCAAGTACAAAAAATCCTTATGATTGGTTGACAATTTCATACATTTTACTTGTACGAGTAAACTCAATTTAATTCTTTAATAAAAATAAATTTTTATTTCAAAAATTACCCATCTATTTTTTTAAACACTACTTATTAATAATTTTATGTATTCTGCTTCCTAATCTAATACAAATAACGAAATAAGTATTTCATCAATCTCCAATTTATTTTACATTAGGCGAACCTTTGATGAAAAATGGCGAACTATTCAAACTTGTGTTCCAACTCTATTTAGTATAGGGACACTACCGTTAGATAGAGTCCCTATAATAAATATGTGGCGATGTTGGTACCAGTAAACAGCACGAGCGCTGTGTGCGACACACGAAGGAACTAAAAATAACGTCACGGAATAAAACCGACAAGGAAGGACTTCTTCAAATGGCGCGACAACAGCAGTACCTTAATAATATATATTATGTTTCAATCGGTGTAAATTTGTAGTACTTTAATAAATATTCATTTTGTATTCTGTCAAGAAGTATTATTGTGTGTTTGTGACTAATAAATACCACAGATAGAATCGTGACATGTCAGCCATTTTCTATCCAAAGCAGAGCGGCAAGCTTCAAAATTAATTTACACATGTTTGAGTAAATATTTTTGAGTACACAATTATTGTTAATACATAAGTTATAAATTAATGAATAATTAAAATTTTTTAATTTAATTATTCTTTCTAGGTTAAACTAAATGATTTTTGTTAAAATTTAATTTATTTCCAATGTATTTTACGCAAACTTTGGACAGAAAATGCCGGAACCAATCAGCGTTCAGGACACATGTCACGACTCTATTTATTATAGAGACTCTACCGTTAGAAAGTTTGGCGCGACATCTATATTCTAAAACGTACTATCGATACAACTATTAAATAGTGTTTGTTTCTTGGATAAAGTTCTTAAAAGCATATTTTATTGAACCTGCCCTCTGGCTGAACGTAGCACTTCATCAGTGGTAATACAGCTTCTATCTAAAGAAATTTTTCATAAATACTTGGTCTAAAGAAATTTTTCATAAATTCATTGGTCTATTGACATTTTATACCAAAATTGGTCTCTTACTGCATTTTTTGACACGAACCCAAGAGAAATATTTTTGAAGTTCCTAAATAAATCACACCAAAAATCATTACTAAATTAATTACCTTTGATTAATCTAAAGAATGGCGCGTCCTAATGTAAGCATTCAAAAAAATTTTAAACAATTTTATTTAAATGTCCAATTATGAATTTTTAACAAATTTATTTTTCGCATGCAAATATTAGTAAATTTTCAAAAATAAAATTAAAATTAGTGTATTAGAAAATAGAAAATTGCTGTGCTGAAAACATTCCAACTAGCAATTTCAATTATATTTCAATCAAAAATTTTTCGCCAAAAATCATACCTAAATGTTGATCAACTCGTTTCTTTGGTTTATGGACGGCCGCATATGGATCATTACAATACTCTTGCCTAGACGGGTTATTACTATTTCGCATATAATCATCACCATGATTACTCTGGGTGGTTAAATGGGGGTACGGGGCGTAATCGTCCACGGCTCTGTAACCGCCATGTGTTATTGGATCGTAACCGTACGAATTTTGACATTCCACGTTCATATGTTGTTGATTCACCGAATTGTTTGTTGCAGCGGCCATTTTCATTTGCCATAATGAATCTTGTGAATTTACGCTTCCACCGTTGTTTGAATTCGAATAACTATTCTCCATGTAGCCCATATTCACCCCTGAAAATTATGTTTAGGTTAAGTTTTGTCCGCCATATTGGATGTTTTTGTCATTAATTGAAAATCGATTTCGAAGAAAAGAAATTATCAGAAACATTCATTGAGTAAGTTAGGTTAAAACAGATTATTTTTACACAAAATTCAAATGAATTAGTTTGAAAAATGGTAGGTAGACTTTGCATTTAATATTAATCATGCGCACTCCATCTACAGAAACGTTATTTAACTGGAAAGAAGTTGGCGCCGAAAGTTGGAAAATCTTTTTATTTTTTATATGGCTAAATTGCTTCCAAATCGCTCCTTTGGAATCAGTAATTGCTTCACCTTATTTAGAAACAAAAAAAACTTTTTTGTTTCACTATTTCTATTATCAAAATCTTGTCAAATAATGCATTTTTATACAATTACTTTATATCAAAAAATTGCTCCCAATTTGCTCCATCTAATTTAAAAATTAAATGTTAATTTTTCTGAATAATAATTAAAATAGCTATATTAAAATAAAAAATATTTAGAATTAAGTTATGTATTATTAAAACATCAAACATATAGGCAATCCAACATACTCTAAGTCGTTTGCATATATTTAAGGATAATTGAATTTTGACAGTAAAATAACATTATAAAAATACCCCTGTCGCAGCATCTGCATAACATAGCGAATTTCCAAATCTTCGGCACTGGCGGATCTCATCTAAGACCTGTACCTATTTAAAATAGTTTAGCTTTCTAAGAGTAAAAGAATTTTTAAAATCGGCTGGGTAATTAGTTTTGGTATTTTTGGGGACCCAAGAACCCGAACGGATTTTGTGCAGCATAGTTGTATCCATCTAAAATAATTTAGTTCTCTAGCAGTGAGAAATTTTTTAGCATCGGTTAGATAGCTTATTACTGGCGTTTTCGGATCTGCAAGATCCCGGTGGACCTCATTAAAAAATCAGCTCGACCGTATATTCTAGGCGGACTTTATGTAATATATATATATATATATATATATATATATATATATATATATATATATATATATATATATATATTACATAAAGTCCGCCTAGAATATACGGTCGAGCTGATTTTTTAATGAGGTCCACCGGGATCTTGCAGATCCGAAAACGCCAGTAATAAGCTATCGAACCGATGCTAAAAAATTTCTCACTGCTAGAGAACTAAATTATTTTAGATGGATACAACTAAAATATATATATATATATATATATATATATATATATTTTATATATATATATATATATATATATATATATATATATATATATATTTATATATATATATATATATTTATATATATATATATATATATATATATATATATATATATATATATATATATATATATATATATATATATATATATATATATATATATTCAAAACCCGTTGTGTAGCATTCTACGCCGCATTTGCATCCGCAGGACAGTTGTGGATCTCAGATAACACAACCTGTACCTATCTAAAATAGTTTACCTCGGTAATAGTAAAAAAGTTTCAAAATCGGTCAGTTATTTTATTTTTGACACTTTTAGGTCCCACTGACACTGTCAGACCTTACATAACGTAATCTATATGTATCTAAAATAGCTTAGCTCCCCAACAGTGAAAAAATTTTCAAAATCGGTCGGTTAGTTTATTTTTGACACTTTTGGATCCGATGGACCCTGGCAGACTTTACATAACGTAATCTATATTTATCTAAAATAGTTTAGCTCTGTAACAGTGAAAAAATTTTCAAAATCGGTCAGTTAGTTTATTTTTGACACTTCTGGATCCTATGGACCCTGGCAGACCTTACATAACGGAATCTATATTTATCTAAAACAGTTTAGCTCTGTAACAGTGAAAAAATTTTCAAAATCGATCAGGCAGTTTATTTTTGACACTTTTGGGTCCTATGGACCCAGGCGGACCTTACATAACGTAATCGATATTTATCTAAAATAGTTTAGCTCTGTAACAGTGAAAAAATTTTCAAAATCGGTCAGTTAGTTTATTTTTGACACTTTTGGGTCCTGTGGACCCTGGCGGACCTTACATAATGTATTCTAAATCTATCTAAAATAGTTTAGCTCTGTAACAGTGAAGAAATTTTTAAAATTGGTCGTTTAGTTTACTTTTTACAATTATGGGATCAGTAAATCCTAGCGAAACTCATACAAGTCTAGTACTCTAACAGTAAGAAAAGGGTTCTAAGGATCTCATATAACTTATGGCAGTCCGTAAGCTTCTTGCGGACATCATTTAATTAATTAATTCAAATACTTTAACTTACTAACTGTGAAAAAATTTTTAAAATCGATTGGTTAATTAATTTCTGGCCTCTTTAGGTCCCGAAAACCTTGACCTCACATAAAATACCTTAAATCCATTTGAAATGGTTTAATTTTTTAACATTATTAATTATTAGTGAAAAAATTTTCAAAATCGATTCAAAATATTTTTCCGTGCATACATATGTACATATTTTGTTTTGTTTCATATTTAATAATATTATATCATAACATAATCTTCAATTTCTTGTTTACTTAAAAATTCAATAAAAAAAAAAATTTTTCATTACATTAGCTTAGAAAATCTGTTTAATTTTCATTTTTCAACTTGAGATAGAACCATGCTAATTATAATGCAATAAATGAGAAACAAAACTCTATACATGTATGTGTGTTATAACACATGTATGTGAATAGACTTCACTTGTTCTCACAAAATTCTTTAATAAAAAAGTGAAATATTTTTATACTTCATAAAGAACTGAGATATAAATATAAATTACTTATTAGACTAACAAAGAAAGAAAACTAATATAATGGTGAAAATTTACATTTTCTCGAAAAATACTTAAAATAGAAAGAAAATTATAAGAATATTTTCTTCATAATTTTTTTTTTCCTTTTCAACTGTTCGTATTTAATTTCAGTACGTTTGACATTTTCTTAACTTTTTTTACATAAATAATTATCCAGAGTGTCAATATAAATTATGATAAAAAATTTACAGAATAAATTTAAAATTAAAAAAGCATTTTGCATTTTATAATCCATTTTAAATAGCTATTTTCCATTTACTATTTTAAATATGTTCAGCAAAACCATTTTCCATTTTAAATGGTTTCTATGAACCATTTTTCCCAGCCCTGGTTGTTATTAAGGTATTTAAATTTTCTGAATACAATTAAATGATAAACCATAACAATTAGTCCTAACTGGATTATTATTTTTTTTTTTTTTAATAACAAAATGGCCAAGGCACATGATCTCCACGTAGAGTTAGAGCATTAATCAAATACTCTTTACTGTAAAATACATGTCGGCCATTTTGTTTGTCGCCACTGTCCAATAAACCATAAACCTCTAATCGACAATATTTTTACTTACATTCTCCATTAATATTTTGATGTGACGGATGATTTGGTATATTTGTGTTTGCGACATGATATCCATAACCATTTTGTGACGCGTAAACCGGATTCTTTGGATCTTCCATTGACAGTGCTAGATCCATCGAATGTTCCAACGCTTTATTTTCCATTCCGCTGGATGGATAGTAGGGTGGCGGCGCCTGCGATTGTTGCGTGATAATTGTCGGTCGCACTGAATCCATTTCGTAATCTTTCACCTGTTTCGATTTTTTCGTTTGATTCTTTTTGCATCGACAGAACATTAAAACTAATCCGATGAAGAGGATACAGATGACGCAGCATACAATTATGACGATTAGGGTGGGTGTGGCAAGGGCGGAGGCTTCTTTGATGTACGAGGGTCCAACTGGAATTGAAAACACGTAATTAATATTTGTACCAGCCACCAGGGGTAAATCTGGATCACATTTTTAATGGCGTCATTAAAAATGGTTTTTTTGACATTGCAAATTAAGAGAAAAAGTTATAGCATTAAAAAGTTGTGTTGAAATTTTTTTATAGGAACCTTGTAAGAAGTACATTTCAATTTCTTTATAAGTCTGCTTACGGGCTTGTAGGAGAATATAATTCTAAGAATTCCTGTACCCCCACTTGTGCTTAGTAGTCGACCGCCGTAACTCACACTTCCCCTACTTTTCAAGCGTGTGAGTGTGTACTTATTTATAAAGTTTAATCGATACTGTCAATACATATTTTCTTTAAAAATTTTTTTAAAATCTTTTGTAGAAATTGTAAATAATATTGTTAGTCAAACAAAGTTTATAATATAATCCGCGCAATGAACGAACAAAACTTGTTTTGGTCAACTACACATGTATTATGTAAACACGGACCTATAAAAAAATTATTTTAGTGAATAAAAAGATTCTGACAGGATGATTTATGAGTTGCACTAATCATATGCTTTACCCTAGGTCATTATCATTACATCAATGGCAATGTTCCGGTCCACAGAGCACCGGTCTTATAACGAAAGACTTGAATGAATTTTTGTCGGTCATGGAGGGGGAATGTTTACAATAGAAATATAAATCAGCGGACTCATAACGAGCGGACTTATAACGAACGTCTACGGTATCTACATTTTCAGATTTGAAATTATTTCCGTTGGGAGGGGGGTCATGATCCCCATGACTGCTCCTTTGTATCCGTAATTTTGGTAAAAACCAGAAAGACGACTTCGAAAATCTACAATTCGCTTAAAATTTTATTATTTTACTGTTCTAATTACGATTTTTCGGACACTGAAAAATTTTAGTAACCTTGATGACGTCACTAAATTAAAAAAAATCATTTTCTCAAATCTAACATTACCAAAGTAATCCGAATTAGAACGGCTGGTTGAATTTGAATAATTTGAGTGTGAACTTTTTCATTTTTGCTGTGAAAATGATGAAATTTCTTTTTTTTAGAAATATGACTAGATTCAATAGAAGTCTTTTTTGAGTCCTTCTATATTAGTAATTTTGGTGAAAATGAAAAGAACGACTTCGAAAACCTATAAATCGCTTTCGATTTAATTATTTTATCGTTTTATTTGGTTTTTGGGGGGTCATCAAATTCAAAAAAATTTGTTAGGCTTAAGGAAAGTGATTTTGTTCAGGCTTGATGTAATTAGGGTGTAAAATTTTCACTTTTGCTATAAAAATGGCCAAAATTTCTTTGAAAATATGACTGATCCGACAGAAATTGTTTTCTAGTGGTCTTACGTGCTTAATTTTTGTAAAAAATCGAAAAAAATTTGGAAATTGTTAACTCCATTTACAATTTTTAAGGCAAACTTAATGACACCATTAAATAAACCAGGATAAAATTTATTTCTGTTCAAAGGGAGGGCGCATGACCCCCATGATCACTCTTTGTCCCTCTAATCGCGTTTGATTAGTACCAAGAAATTTTGTTTAATACTTACTTTCCGCTTCCGCATAATCACTGCACAATTCCTGATTGTCTCTTAAACAGAACTTCACTCGAACTCTTGTGTTGTACTCATCCGAAACGCCGATGGGTTCATCGTCCACTAAAGACCTTCCGGTATTCTTGTATATCCTGGTGTTATCCATGTGATCCAAAATGGCTTCTTTGTACGTGGCCGCCACACCAGATACATCCATTGGTAGCGTTTCAATTACTTGCCATGTGGGTATGGGTAAGTTATCGTTGGCCATACATTCCACAACCGCGATTAGCGGCAAACACGTTGGTTCCACGTTCACAGAGAGGGCATTTGTGCTTGGGTCGTAGGTTACATGTTGTGGCACTGGGATCTTGTCGACTTTCGTGGTCACCCCAGTTTCGTCCGACATGTCGCTGACTCCTTTTGTATTTACAGCTTTCACCTACAGAACAAATTCAATTAGACCGTAAGTCCAATTTCGGAATATTTTAGCAACATACCTTAAAAACGTAGCTTTGATGTTGATCCAAATTCGTGACGTTGCAAGGTATCGTCTGATGACAATCAATCTCTTGCCATTCCACAGACTTCAGGACCATTCCACAACCTTCCACAACAAATTCATCGCTACTTGGCACTTTTCGGTATGACACAAAATATTTTGTAGTCGAAACGCCACCATTAAATCCCGGCTCCCAAAACAGCGTGACAAAGTCATGACCAACATTAATCGCTGATAAACTGATCGGTTTTTCTGGCGGTCCTTTCGGTTGAAGACGGATTTTCGTCTCAATGGTTCCAAGACTGTTTACAACCGCACAAACGTATTCCCCATAATCGTGTTGCTTAATGTTGGACACTTTAAGGACGCTTGTATAGATGTCATTGTTGTCGGTGGTTGTGTTGATTTCGTAATGGCCGTCGGATGACATTTGTAACGGCGCCAAGCCTGGACTGAAGAACCATTTGAATTCTGGTCTTGGGTATGCTTGGACTTTACATAACACTTCGGCAGATTCGTTGATGTCGTAGGCTACTTTGTTGTATTGGTGCAATACAATGGGTTCATCTGAGGTGAAAAGATTTAATTTAATAGGACCTAACCTCAATTAGTCTAAAAAATGAAAGGACTCTACTTACGTTCTATCTTTAATTGCATGCTGGATTCGGTTCGCTTGACTTCATTTTCAAATATGCAGGAGTATACGCCTCGATCGTCTGGCAGAAGTTGATTTCCATCCGGTCTAGCCTTTCCTTTGAAGTGTAAGGTACTTTGAACTGTGTAGACCCCATTTCTGCCTTCATTTGGCTCCGTTTTGACTTCATACATATTCAGATCTGGCGTGATTTCCGAACCATCCTTCAACCAACGAATTGTAGGCTTCGGTTTTCCCACGGCACTGCACGAAACATGAAAATCGGAGTCTCCAACTCGTCGGGTAGTGTGTGGTGGTAATTTCGTTGTGAATTTGGGTGGTTGTCGCACCTCCAAGGTGATTGAAGCCCGTTCTCCAACACCCAATTCATTCGTTGCCTGACAATGATAAACACCTTCGCTGCTTAAGGTCACTCGTGGAATCGTGTACTTCGTTCCAGTGGCCAAAACCTGTCCTTTCGAGCCCTCGTCCCGATACCATCGATACTGCGGCGCAGGCCAACCAGGTGGATTCGCGTTACACGTCAACGTAACGCCGGCACCCTCGTTCGCAATCGGCTTATCGGGACTAATTTGTGCGCGTCCAGGTTTGTGACGAATCAGTACGGCTATCGACGCGTTGCCCACCTTTTCGATTGTCTTCATGGGCAATGCACTTGGGGTCATCAGGTTGGTCGCGCGACAAATATACGTGCCAGAATTTTCGGCTGTGACTCGGGGTAAACGTAATATGTGGCCTTTTTGTCGGAAGTCGGGTTTCCCTTCTTTTACCCATTCGATTAGGTTGGGCGTTGGGTTTGACGTGACGTTACATTTGATTTCGACCGTTTCACCTTCTTCGGCTTCTCGTGTTTTATCTTCTAGGGTGACAATTGGCGCGTAAAGTACGTCTAAGATAATCTCCTTTTCGCCCGTTTTGCCTAAACCGTTTTCCGCGCTACACGTGTACTTTCCCGCGTCCTGGAGACTTACCCGATGAATTGTGTGGCTCATTGCGGTGCTGATGAAGCGCCCGTTGCGATTCCAACGTACGTTCATCACTTTCGGTTTGGCGTCGACGTTACACTGTAGCACGGCCGTGGAATCTTTTTCGACTCGTAGTGGATTCTCGGGACCAACATCGACACGAGGGAAATCTGTAACGAACAGAAAGTTTTGATTAGTTTTCAAGTTGCATAATTATTTGAAATTTGATCTGGTAACAAAGGTAAGGTAAGAAAATAGGGTCGTACGGTGCATATGTACATTTAAGTATGCAATATTTTATATTTACATTTTATGATTGCATTACGGAAATCCGCAAAATTTGTAAGTATTCCCCAAGTGTTTAGTAAAGTTAAATAGATTGTAACACAGTCATAAAGAGAGTATATAAGTAGATGTACGTATAGTAAATGAAGAGGCTACTTGATATAGTATAGAATAAAGAACTCCCTAAAGTTTAGTTGACTCTTAACTATACAAGTTGAGGTGAGGTTAAAACTATTTACAGCACTTAGGATGTAGATATTAGTTTCAATCTTACTTTCACACAAGGGTTGTATAAGTAATAATTAAGAAACTATATGTACGTACAATATACACTATTACGCTATTTTAGTAGGTGGTAAATAAAAGTACACCAATGGACAAAATTTCTTTTATAATGTTTGCTAAATGGTGATTAAATTTCATCAGTTATATAAAATAGATTATAAAATGTAAAATATAATACATAGTATGTTATACACCAAGGGACTCACGTGTGAGTTTTAATCCCGAGTGTGAAGTTTATTGCCAGAGAATCTATAAAGTAGAGATGATCGATATATCGATAACTGTTATTCTGTAACTAGTATAGAAAGATAACAGTTATCGTCAATACCTAGAATACCCAGTAACTGGTTACTTAAATAACTCCTTTGGAAATATCGATAACATAGGGCAATATTAATATATTAGAAAGCAAGGATCACAGTAATTTATTTTAACCATCTACGGAGAATTTCAAAATAATAACGCCCCAGGCAAGTTACATATTTTCTATTGTAGCACATTTAAAAAACCCTTAAAAATGAACTATTGTCTATTGTACAGTTATTTATTTGTATTTGTAATTTTGTATCCATAAAATTGTTAAAATTGTGTATATAAAGCCTAAATCCTTGTATAGACAAGTATTTGTACAGATATTGCAGATTATTTACTATCCGTCAGTATTATAGATCTGTGCATATTTCACTAACAGAACCGTTTATACGCATATCGAATATCTTACCATATGTTAAAATATCCAAATACCATACCAGTTATTATAATAGCTGTTATAAATAACAGTTATTTTTCAGTAACTGTTATTGCAATAACAGTTATTAGAAAATAACCGTTTAGCTCATCTCTACTATAAAGGCCCGAGGGCAACAATTCACACGAGGGATCAAAAAAACACTTTAGTCCTGTGGCGTATATACTAGTTTTTACAATTTCGAATAATTTAAAATTTTTAAAAATTAAGAGAAAAATTATGTCGTTCAAATTGTATGTAATAATATTGTATCAAGTATACTTTGGATAAATCAATCGAATTGTACAATACAATATAACTGTCTTATTCTACTCCTGTTGGAGAACACACTCATTATATATCCGTTAATTGTTGAGAAAGTTAGGCATTATTCAAAGGTGTGGAGGAATGATCATTACTCAATACCTTTCGACCAATGAAATCACCGTATTAACCATTATTCAATGGGCTGGTATTTGTTTTGTGTATAATATATGTATCAATTTTTAATTTCATATATGTTGCGTAGTAACGTGCAAGTAAATAAAGTAGTTTGTATTTTGTTTTGATCTTTTGTATATATACAAACATTTAATGAAATTAAAGATAGAATAAAAATTATATTCTTTTGATTTAAAATTTATACTCAATTTTATTTAAATCAAAAAGGAAAATAGTCGTAGAAAAAATATAGTATTCTACTCGCTTGCAATGGCTATTACTCACTCATATGCATTACGACACTCGCCTCGTAAACTCGGCTTGTGTCGCAATTTCATCTTCGTGAGTAATAGCTATCATTACCAGCTCGTTGAATAATATACTATTACCTAGCTATTACCTAATATACTATTGGGTCATTACACGCCACTTCATCCAGGTTATGTCACCCATGACCTCAGATTTAGCTGAAAATTTTTTTATTTGTTTATTTAATCATCCTAATCATCTGTACAAAATTTTAAAAAATTATCTCTAATAGTTTTCAAGTTATACCTCTTTTCAGATAAAATTGATCATGAGTTTTCGTTAAAAAATTAAATAATTCTTATATTCGAAACAAATCGATCTTCTATTCTTTTCTAAAAATAAACTGCAAATTTAGAATTTACATAAATGCAATAATAAAAGAGATAAAGCCAAGAAAATGGAAATTATTTAAATTCAAAGTTACAAAGCATGGTTAAATTTAACTGAAATAGACCATACGAAATTTTGAAATTTAGCAAAATGGGGTTAAAATGATGTTTCCGTGGTATCCCTTTCGGTGACGTTATTATATTAAAAAATCCATAACTTCTGTAATATTTAACATAAAGCAATAATTTTTTCATCAAAATGTTCAGAAAAGTCAGAAGATTTCAGGAAAAATAAATTTGGTTAATTATCACTTCATGTTTCTATGTAATGCTTTGTTAGACTTAAATTTTGAGACATTTTTTAATCGATAGACAAAAAATCTTTAAAAGTGATTATTGACCAAAGGCATAGCAGTAACCGTAGTAACTTTTTTTTTAAATTTACCCTAAAGATATAAACTAAAATAATCTGGAACAAAAATAATGGTTTTTTACCCGCTAATATTTTTCAGATACGTCCGACGTCTGGAAGCTCAAAAAACGAGCTTTTTGGAATAATTTCCCAAAATTCAAAATTTTTGTTTACGCCATTGGAAAGAGGAGAAAAAATCACATAAAAAAGGTCTTTAAACTATTATTCTATGTTAACTAGTTTCCAAGAAAAACTAATTTTTATAAAT
Source organism: Brachynemurus nebulosus (assembly GCA_035578155.1). NCBI lineage: Eukaryota > Metazoa > Arthropoda > Insecta > Neuroptera > Myrmeleontidae > Brachynemurus > Brachynemurus nebulosus. The sequence goes on along the minus strand of JAPWDM010000012.1, from coordinate 17,822,608 downwards.
GGAAATTCGCTATGTTATGCAGGATGCTGCGACAGTGGTATATACGGCGACCATTTATAAAAGTTAGTTTTTCTTGGAAACTAGTTGACATAGAATAATAGTTTAAAGACTTTTTTTATGTAATCTTTTCTCCTCTTTCTAATGGTGTAAACAAAAATTTTGAATTTTGGGAAATTATTCCAAAAAGCTCGTTTTTTGAGCTTCCAGACGTCGAACATGGCTGAAAAATATTAGCGGGTAAAAAACCATTATTTTTTTTCCAGATTATTTTAGTTTACATCTTTAGGGTAAATTAAAAAAAAAAAAATTACTGCGGTTACTGCTATGCCTTTGGTCAATAATCACTTTTAAAGATTTTTTGTTTATCGATTAAAAAATGTCTCAAAATTTAAGTCTAACAAAGCATTACATAGAAACATGAAGTGATAATTAACCAAATTTATTTTTCCTGTAATCTCCTGACTTTTCTGAACATTTTGATGAAAAAATTATTGCTTTATGTTAAATATTACAGAAGTTATGGATTTTTTAATATAATAACGTCACCGAAAGTCATATCACGGAAACATCATTTTAACCCTATTTTGCTAAATTTCAAAAATTCATAATTTGAAAACTATTAGAGATAATTTTTTTAAATTTTGTACAGATGATTAGGATGGTTAAATAAATAAATAAAAAAAATTTCAGCTAAATCCGAGGTCATGGGTGACATTTTAAATTTTTATTGGATGACTTGAAATGAAATGACCCTATTACCTAATATACTATTACCTAAAATAAGTTTGAATTTGTTTATTATTTTAAATTACCTAGCAACGCTACTTAATTTAAGTTAAATTTCGTTTACTGATTTGTTGACTGGTTTAAAAGCCGGACTAAAAGAATTTTTTAGTCTCTTGGGACTAAAAGTGACGCTTTACTCCCTATTATGAGGGACTAGATCATGTATTTTAGTTCCGGAATTGCAAAAGACAATTTTTTTTTTTGTTTCTGATTTAAGCCCACATTACAAACGTTTGTTTTGTTGTTGAGTTCCAAGTAAACTACTGTGTTGGACACTCTGATCGCTCCTCTGCGATGTTGGCTGCACACGATGTGTGCTGTTGGCTTCGGTTTGTAGATGATTCCGATGCGTTTCTGATCGGTAGACAACAGCGGCAGTAAATGGATATCCAAGTGCAAAATGCAACTTTCTCATTGGTTAAAGGTCAAATATAGCAGAGAAATAAGCACGAAAAATAGAACAGGTTTTATATTCGAAATTTAGCAAGCGTTGTCGCAACGAGGCTAACAGTGACGTCATTTTCCGTCATCATAGCAAGTGAGCTTCTCACGGTTGGCAGTAGAAATTCCCAGAATTGTGTCGTGGGATGTAAAAATTTACATAAACGAAGAAAAAGTTGGAAAACTAAAATATCGAACCGACAAACGAAATTTTACGAATTATATAAGAAAAGTTTATGCTGAATCAATAAAATGCAACTCAACAAAGCTCCACTTGAGCGAAATAGCAACTCAATTTAAAAATTCGACTTGAAACATATTTTAACTCGAGTTATAAAACATCTGATTCGAGTGAATCGGCTTCCATTTAACTCAAATGACTCGAGTTGAACACTCGAGTTTACTTTTTGTATTCGAATAACTGGTAACAGATGGAAGAACAGTACTGAAACGTCTAATCCTCTAATCATACTGGAAAGTTTATATGAATATCGTATTTTTTTTAAAAGTGTGTCGCGTTCATTTATGTGGCCGTTGATGTACATGCAATTTCATCAATTTAAATTTATACAGTAAGTTTTATTTGATTATAATGCTGGATAATTGAATGTTGGTCCAATTATTGCTAAGTAAATTAGCGTTAATGGAAAATGTTTTGCATACTCAATCAAATCGCTCTGTATTTAGGGTAAAATGTTAGAATTTTAGTCTTGTAGAATATTTAAGCTCTCTTATGCTTACGTCAAATAAATGATGTTGTATTACTTAAGCAGTTGTGAAAACATTTAATTTCAAATTTAGTAAAATTTAGTTAGACAGTAATCATCGTTATTTAAATAAATTATCATAAATTGGGGGCATATGGAGTTTCCTTTACCACTTTTGAAAATGATGACTTTCAAAATGAAGTTTTGTTAATACCCATTGCCTTAATTTTCTAATTATGGATTGTGGGTCCAAGAAATTTGACAGTATGGATACTAGTACTTGAAAAAGACTCGATTTGGGCTAAGTTTTGTCATAGATCTATGTAATCAAATTTTCGCTAGTCAGAAAATGGTCTTCAGTATATGAAATTCTGTATGGAAGTAAGTTTTGATATCCCTTATAAAAAAATCTAGTCTAGAGCACTAAGGAAAATGGTGAAAAATAATATAATTTTCGCTCCTAGTTATTATTTACAGAGCAAACTATAAATCTAAATGGCAGAAAATTTTAGAAAAAAAATTTTATGCCGGGGTCAGGAACGCATAAAAAAAGTTTCGTAAAAAAATACATAATTGAAAACCTCACGATTTTCCTAGAAATTGCTAATATTTTATTAACTTTCCATAGGAAGTTATTATAATGGGTCCGATTTTACGAATCGCTAATTTTGACATATCTCCACGTTTCAAGGTCACTTGAATCCGAATCCATCGTTTTTAGCGTGATATCTGTGTGTGCGTTCGTTAGTTCGTTCGTGAATTTTTTTCGTCTCGCATATATCGAGAACAAATGATGATATCAACTCCGGACTAATTTCATTAGATGCCTAATCAAAAAATGAAGACCGGATAAAGTTTTCAGTAAATTCGGATCAGCGGTTTGTTTTTTGTGGTAAAAAAGCAGAATTAACTTTATTAAGATAACATAGATTATATGGATTCTTTACCATAACATTATAATAGCCTAAGAGTTTAAAAAACTTGAATTGAACGACTTGAAGTCTAACAAATTGTAAGTTAAAAGTAAGTTGATTTAATTGACTCAAATTTTTTATAACTCGAGTTGCAATGTCATTTGAGTTAAATTTCTTACTAGAGTTGTAGTTCACTTAAGTCAAACTTTTCTGACTCAAGTTGTGTACTACTATCTTTAAGACACGTCGATAAGAAATATTTTTGTATTTCGAGTAGATGATTTTCATAATTTTATTTAGAAGTTGCAGTCGTAGCGTCGTCAAAGTTTGAATACGTTAAGGCCGAATTAAATTTTACAATATTTTTAAGTAACAATATTTGAAGAGTTAAGTTTCATTTTCATATCATGCAAACTTTACAAAATTTTCTCAAAAGACTGCCTTTATTTATTTAATTTCAGTACGTTTGATATTTTCTTAATATTTTTTTTTTTTTTTAATTAATAGGTATAACTAAATAATGATAAAAAAATTATAGAATAAGTTTAAAGTAAAAAAAGCATTTTGCATTTTATAATCCATTTTAAATAAATATATTTTCCATTTTCAATTTTAAATATGTTCAGCAAAACCATTTTCCATTTTGTATTTTAAATGCCTTTTTGGAAACCATTTTCTATTTTAAATGGTTTCTGTGAACCATTTTTCCCAGCCCTGATATTTCTAGAAAATATTTTTATGAATGTTCATTAAATTTCTTCATTTATTTTTATTTTTAACTTATATTATCTTCCTTGCAAAATCCTTTACTAATGAAAAATTTTCAACATTTTAAACACTTGTATATAGTACAATAGTACATACAATTCATAAACAATGATACAGATTAAGAATTCTAATTAACGTTTAATTTTCGTAATATTTACTACAGCAAGTATATACCTGGCTGTAGTATTTCGTATACGTAAAACATCCTTCCTTTTAACTAACTTGTTAATTGTAATAGCTATAATGGCCCTGTTTTAATAAACAACACACTCATAATACTTAACAGTAAACATTAATTTTGCCCCGAAAATGCACGAAATGAAATTATTGTAGCTTATACACAACATAAACCTTTTGTCACGAGGGATTTTAAGCGGGTCGAGTGTGGAAAGTATTGTTTCGTATTATAAATATTTCGAAAATCTGTAGGGGAAAATTGGGATATGGAAAAATTTAAAAAAAAAATTTGTTTCCTGTCATTTTGACATGTTGTTGCCGGCATGCCACCTGCTGATTAATGTGAAAAATAATTACGATCAAGCTTTTTGTCTACATGCGCTTTGTACCCAACATTTAAAAAAAAATATATTAATATATTCAAACTAGAAAATTAATAGAAATAGGGAGACATGGGTATGGATTTGCATATGAATCTCAAAATCGTTGAATATATCTAGCGTAGGCAGACAAAAGTAGTTAAGTCCAAAATATCAACTTAGAATCAGTTTATTTGAATTATCTCCAAGTTTATATGACATTTTGAAAATTTTCTTTAATCAATTACTTTCGTAACATGTAACACAGTAAATCATAAAAAAATAAATAAACTTTAAAGCTTAAACTAAAATTCTTGAAGACATTCTTATGGACTTAACATACAAAAAACAATAAATTTCATTATTAAAACCATTTGTGGACTTAACCTGTTTTAGCGGGTAGTTGTTGCCATAAAAATACATTTGAAATTATGTCCCTGCCACTCTTCATACAGTCCGTTATAAAAAAATGGACCGTTTTCTGACGCCGTTGTAACTAATATACCAGATGGCGTTGATGTACTAGAATACAATTAGAGTCGGGACGTGAGTTTTGAGAATTCGCTATTTTTCATTAAAGATTCATCTAAAATAAATTGGAAGTAAATTAAATATTTAAAAAAATACTTTAAGGGTGTCTACACAATCAATGAAATAAGGAATAAGAAATAAGAAGTATGCCATCTAATGACGTTGAGTGGAACTTTAATGTAACTGCTCATAGATATAAATATGTAGGTACTTTTGTACGTCAAAATTCGTGATTTTTTTGACTTTAGTGACAAAAAAAGTCATCACGAACGTTATTTTTTCATGAATTTTGATGTACAAAAATACCTAAATACATATACCTATGGGCAGTCACGTTAAAGTTCCATTCAACGTCACTTGATGGCATACTTCTTATTCCTTATTTCATTGATTGTGTATGAACCCTAATTCAACCTAGAAAGGTAAAAAATTTTAATTCTTCGTTAACAAATAACTTGGTGACGATACTTTTGTACTCAATCATATGATAATTAATTTTGACATCTATTTGATGAAAAATGCTCACATGTCCCAACTTGATTTAGTATGCTTCGCTACTATCAGCGCCACGTAGCAAACTGTGACATGAAAAGGTCCGTCCTTGAAAACAAGTGGCAGGGACATGTTTGAAAATTAATTAAACTATGTACTTATTTAATATTTTATTAAGAATTTTAAAAAATTAATTTCTTTTGTTAGTTTCTGAAAAGAATTTTTTTTATAACAAGTGCATAAAAATGATGTTAGGGGTGAAATTGACTTTTGCCCTTTTGGAAATATATGAGATAGACTCTCTTCGTCCTTATTATAAAATAAAATCAAAAAATCAAAAATGGACTTAACTACTTTTGTCTACCTGCGTTAGATATAACGCTCAGTCACTGTTCCTTACACCGTTCCTCGCTTCATCCCACAGTTGAGTCTGGTATAAAGATTAATGAATGCTTCATTATTGAATGGACGAGGTACATATAGGAATGACTGTGTGTATTTTACGGTACAGTAGGACCTCCAAAATTCAAGCGAATACCCGAAAGTTTATCAAATGTTGAATTCTAGCGTGAATTTCATTCAATGAGTTTTCTACCGACTGAAATTTTGCATAAAGACATTTATATTCGATAATCTGCTTGTACATTTTACCTGCGACAAAAAAAATTAGAAACTTTTCCCCGCAAAAATACGATTTCTGGATTCGAAACAACTGAATTCGAATTGTACCTTTTTGAACTAATTTGTTGATTTTAAACACAGTAAAGAAACGGTACCTATACGTCAATTTTGGTTGTACAAAAGATAGATAAATATCCTTGTCGAAGCATTTTGTGTAACATAGCGTGAATTTTCTATTTTGGCAATTAAACAAATTTGAAGTGAAACTTTATCGATGATATTTACTAGAAAAACTTAATTAGTACAATGAGATCAGTCTATCTGCTCTCTGAATTTTGAGACTTACGTTTTTACACCCTGTATAAACCTGTATATAGACAAAATGTAAACAAATTAAAACAGTTCCCGAAATTTTGCCCGAAAACCCGTTTACTTAGAACAAAAGTTCAAAAATCAATCTTCTGTAATATTTTTCGCTCTTTCCGATGGTGTATAAAAAAATTTGGGAAATTTTTTAATTGTAATTGCTTTTGGCAGAAGATTTATTCTTTTAATACGAAATACCCCAAAAACTATGTTCTGGATATCGGACGTGTCTAGCAGAAGAACTCATCTAAAGGTTTGAGACTTGCAACGTTTTCTGCAAATTTCATGCTGTTGCCACAGTCCCGGGCTCAAGTCTCATGAACGAGCTGAATTTTCTTTCTGAAAATTCACTGGAATAACACTTCGGAAATTTTTTTCATGTGTAATTTTAACTTGACCAGCTATGACAAACTGAAAATACGACTAAGCATTTATATATACATATAACTTGACAGTTATTTGACGAATATCAAGAATTTACTGTAGATATTATAATCTCTAATTATGGTCCATTTCAGTTAAATTTAACCATGCTTCGTCACTTTGAATTTAAATAATTTCCGTTTTCTTGGCTTTATCTCTTTCATTATTGCATTTACGTAAATTTTAAATTTCAAGTTTGTCTTTAGAAAAGAATAGAAGGTTGATTTGTTTCGAATATAAGAATTATTTAATTTTTTAGCGAAAACGCATGATCAATTGTATCTGAAATGAGGTATATATAGACGAGAGACGACATACGTCATAACTAGTCATGTACATATACGTAAATGTACTCCATATATTGCTCTGTAGAAATATAAAATAGAGAAAGTTACCCTTTATTATAAAAATACCTTGCAACGTATAAATGCTCTGTGTTCTTGGTCGGTTGCAAGCTAAACGAATGAGATCTTAGATTATAATAAAATGAAAATATTGTATGATAAATATAATAAAGAGAATTTCACTAGAGTGCTCTGTCAGCTAATGCTACAACATAGTGAGTGCATAGACTAGAAGATAGTCTATTCGATGACTGAATAAAATCTACACGTGTATTTTCTACAGACAAAAATTTCAAAATTCTCATTAAATATTTCGAGTTATTAATTAGGGGGAGAATTATCAAAAGAAACATTGTACAGGGGTTGATTTTGTTATAGCCACCGTTCGAAACGATTCCAAATCAAAAGTGTAACAATTTATTTCTTTTTGTGATTTCAACGCGTAATTTTAGTCTTTCAAAAGAGAATTTCATCGATATCAACACTCTCAAAACGATTTTTTTGTTCAAAGATTACAAATTTCTTTGATTTGTGTCTCTCAAAACGCACCTCAAGCAAATCATTGAAGTCAAAAAGTCAATCATATAATAAGTCAATAAAATCTCTCTTTGAACATTTAACGATAACTAAAAACAGATATAGTTCATTTCCGCGCCAATATTTATTAATTGTGGTTTGCGTAACCAATTTAAATAATAATATTTAATTTTATACTTCATATGAACCAGATGCATGCCATTTATACTCACAATGTTTCTTAAAATAAATAGTTATGTATAGACATTAAGTAAATTATCTTTCACAGAAAAAAAAACTGTACATATGTTTCAATATCGAAACCAGTGTTTGTTCTCAATTTTCTCATATAAATAAATGTATTTTTTTATAATTACATCCGCAAATTATTTTATTATCTGCACTGGTGCTTGATGTATGTGTACATTACGTTTTTGTTTTAAGTAAGTTAGTTTTATTTTGGATAAATATTTACTTAAGTAGACTTCATTAATATTATAAACTGCAAAAATTGAGTAACTGTGTGACGAAAATAGATATCTGTGTCATTATTTGTATATAAAGAAAAGTTCTTTATAAAAATTTTTTTGGGTGAAAAAATTCCTGATTTTTTTTTTTTTTTTAAATACGAGAGGTGTCTGGCTAAAGAACTCATCCAAGATTTTTAGACTTCGAATGTTTTCATTAAAGGGTTTAACCGTAGGTACTTCCATGGTGAAACTGCCCTCGATAGCAAATTATATTAACTACTGTACTAATGGCATGGTGAGGCTATAAGTAACTGATATCTACCACCTTCCCGGCTAAAACTGAGTAGTTACGAAGATAACTAAAAAATAATAAAAAATGAGTGCTTTATTCAAAAATTTTTTTCTGGGTAATTATTTAACATAAAAAAATAATTCCAAATCCACATGAAGACAGACACTCTCTAGAAGAGAGGTTCTCAACCTGGGGGGGGGCGTGGAAGAATTCCAAGGGAGGCGTCAACAAATTAAAAAAAAATAAAATAAGTTTGTAGTTTTTGAAACAGTTGTTTTTTCATGTATATTTATAACAACAAAAGTTTGAATTTGATGCTGTACACAAACACACAATCATTGAAATTTCTTTATAGCCATTAACTCAATAAAATGTAAGTGAGCGTCCGGCCAGGCGTGAGAAACTAGCTGACTTGTGATTTTTTCGATGATTTGTGTAATAAAAATTTGTATTTGAAGAAATATAATTTTATATTCCTTACCAGAGTATGTCTAGCCGAAGTTCAAAGTCATTTTACTCAAACATAATGTAAGTAAATTTATCACAAATAAGTCTAAATTAACTTAATCCGTAAAGGGAAGCGTGACCTCACACCAAAGTATGAAGGAGGACTCAGAGTCTGAAAGTCATATTTATTAACATCCCAGTTTTCTTTATTAAGGATAATAACAATAAGGATAAAATCCGATTCAATGTTATTTTCATAGGGTTACCGTTAAGTTACCACCGTAAAAAAATACAGTAACTGAGCCTTAGTCTACTCTATTACCGTATCAAGTTTTATTTAAATTCAAGGGGTGCAACATAAAAAAGTAGCTGAATTCCATTCTGGAAATTCGCTAAAACATTTGTTATCCCTAACCTATTGAACAGCCCATCCAATTAGTCCCACCCTGGAATTAAGCATGTCAATCGAAAGCTCTTTAAAAATAAAGTGTTGTGCCTAATAAAGTGTTCTTCTTTATCTCCTATAGTTTTCGAGATAATCAGGGAAAATTGAAAAAAAGGGTATAGTCCGATATAGGGCTACGGAGAAAAAAATTTTTGAATAAAGCACTCATTTTTTATTATTTTTTTAGTCATCTCCATAACTACTCGGTTTTAGCCGGGAAGGTGGTAGATATCAATTACTTACAGCCTCATCATACCATTAGTGCAGTTATTAATATAATTTGCTATTGGGGACAGTTTCACCACGGAAGTACGGCTAGACCCTCTTGTTAAAATAGGATGTTTTGTTCGAGAGTTATTGTGCGAATTGCGGACATATATATATGAGGATTGCGGACACAGGCTGTAATAGTTGAATTTTCGATTCGAAAATTTTTAATACAGGCATCATTTTGATGCGTTTCTAGATTATTATTGCATAGGAATTTTTGTATTTGCATTCTCATAAAATTAAAAAGAGTAAAAGACACTGTTGCAGATTTTTTCTGAAGCAATGTATACTTTTTTGTACCCACATATTATGTTTTTGAAATATTAAGTAATTAAAATTATGCATAATTACGAATAGACTTAGCAAAACTTATACATAATAATATTTCTATTTTTAACATTAAAACAAAGAGAAAGAAAATCATGAGAACATCTAAAATTAGAAACAGAGGCTTTGATAATAATACCAATTTGAATTTTAAATTTAATTCTACTCTACATATTTTGTTTCTTAAACAAATGCAAGTGTTACACAATTTGTTTTGTATTTTTACGTACATATTTATACACAAAAATAAATTATTTTTGAGGTTCCATTGTACAAAATACAATTGATTTCTTGTCACAATTATGTGGTCTGTTGCTTGTGGCGAGATTCTGTTTGATTTGGCTGGTGACACTTATGAATTATTGTGGTCAATTCTCGTGTAAAGAGACGAATTGTTGTAAATTTGTAGATAACTAGTGTCATAAAAGGTAATACTACGTGAGGTATACTATTATTTAAACTGTTTAATAGCTTCATTCAAATAATTGTAATATTGTATTGTTTACTCTGTCTATACTTTGATTGTATACATGTACTTATATTGAAACTTATTGTATATTCGAAAGGTTACAAGAGAAGTTACAAGCTGACTGTTTGATAATGAAATCAATAGTAATATTTAGCTTGCAGTAAATATTAATTGCAGTTATTAAGCTACTGTGCCTGTTATGTAAGCTTTAAGGTATGTTGCCCGTTCGTACGATACGCCTAATAGGTGACCTAATTGATATAAAAATTATGAAATACTTAATTCAAACCTAAATTCGAACGTGTTGTTATTCTAGAATAATAAAAATTAAGTGGAATTATTGGTTATACTATACCTCATTAGATTAGGTTTCGTGTATTTGTACCCGAACTTTTTGTGTGTTTGAACTGACAATACGCCAATATTATCCTTTGCTAGTTTAGATAATTCTTTGTGGCCTTATTATACGACTATGTAATTTTCGTAAAAATGAAAAGAAGGATTCTGAAAACCAAAAATTCGCTTGCAATTTCATCTACCTATCATTTTAGCTACGATTTTTTTAGATTTAATGACGTTATTAAATTAAAAAAAAATTTTTTTAAATCAAATCAAATTTTATGGAAATGAATTGAAATTAAGGTAGTTGGTCCGTAAAACGATTTTGCAAAGGATTTTAACGAAACTTCTCTAGATATTTATTTAATTAAATACCAATAATACGAGCCAATTCCGGTTAAAATTGACTATCCCAATTTTGAGAAAAACGATTTCAAAGTTTTGTAAATTTAACACGGGCTCGTATTGGAAAACTCGATTTTTTTTGAATAAAATGAAAACGTGTCAAAGGAATTTGATAAAAATTTAATATAAGTATTATAAAATACAAAGTTACAAACCATATTTAATAAGAAATAAAAATTATTCATTACGCCGTTTTACGTGGAAATTAAAAAAGCCAAGTGTTATACAAATATAATAACTGAAGAATATTAATACACTATTTAATTTTTGATAAAATAATTTTTTTTTGAGATATACTTTTGTACTTGACTAACTCGCACCAAATACCTTAACACAATTCATGAAAAACAGAGTTAGACGGTATTCTCGTGAGATAAAGCCAGTCAGCACCAGGTGGTTGCTTTGCGAATTTTGTTTGGGAAATTTCTAGGAGGTGTTGGACTGGAGATGTCACACCAGCCAACGGTTGGATTGATGGTTTTTACTTTCTTACTGAACAGACTATTTCCTGGCAAATTTCCAACCCTTACAAGACTCTTTGATAGTACCACTTTTTACTATAATTTTGAAGTCCCATCGATGCTAGGTGTCCTCGAAAATGTTTTATACTATCCACTATACTTAACAACTCCTTTTCGGTGGTTGCGTAGTTTTGCTCCGTCTTATTCAAGGTACGGCTGTGGTATGCGACGGGTAGACCATGGGCTCCGCGATGTTAGCACCTAGACGTACTGACCGTAATACTGAGGGTGTCCCGGTGTCGTTAGCTCCCCCACACTAATACTATACTGATAATTCCGATATTTATTTAAACCACCAAGGACCAAGGTATTGATCAAACATACATATTTACGTATAAATTATAATTAGAAATGCATATTTGTTGGTTTAATATATGTAAACTAAATATTAGTTCTATTTACATATTAGTAAGGTGTTAAATAATTATTATTATAATCTCAAATGAAATTATTATTGTAAGGAACACGGGAACAAGGAATAACTGGGAGAAGACAACAACTATAGGATACGACGGTAACAACTTTGAGAAAGGATAACAAATTTCTCGGTTACAAATCTATACATATAATATGCAGATAATAATATGTGTATACGTAATATTAATTATAAGCTTTCGGTACTAACTGATAACTGAGGAGTTAAGTTTAAAATACAAATTGTCTTTAGATCTTTTTTGAATTCAATTTCATATTTTCTCATTCTCCTAGTCGTCTTACTGTTAAAAATGAAAAAAAAACGACTTTAAAAATCTATAATTCGCTTCAATTAAGATAATATATTATTTGCACACATGCATAAAAAATCTTTTCGCACTTATCATACTTATTTTGCTTAATATGCTCAACATACTTCACTTGCTCATACTTAACTTACTTCACTTACGTATGTATTTACATTTTTTAAAATGCTTGACAATTTTTGAAGGATCATTATTTTGTTATATATTTTTTACAGCCATAAAATACAGTAGAACCTATATTAACGGAACAAGAATATCACGTAAAAATTTATCCGGCTAACAGAGGTGTCCGTTTAACAAGGACAGAGTAAATAATAGCATTAAATAATATAGTATTCATAACTAATTTTTTAATTTAATTTTTTGTTTTTTTATTTTTTTGTAATTCAAATCAATTTTATGAACGAATTGAGGTACTTATATCAGAATAATATAACCTTTACAAATGCATCGTCAAATTAGAATCATTGTTGAAAAGTTAAAACATGAACAATTATACCTAACCCATATAGGTATTCATACGCACTAGACGTACTCGCATCCGGTTAATGGATGTAATAATGTACTAAATAATATGTCTTCGTCAAAAAATATTGTGTCCACGTCCGGTTAACACAGGGTCCGCTTAATAGAATAGGAACTTAACCCTAATTTTTAACAAAAAGCGACCACGAGCGTTCTAGTAGCTGATTTTTCTTTTAATCGATTCAAAATTTAAAAAGGAATTTTTTTTACCAAATTCCGGCGTCACTGTGAAAAGTTGAAATTAATGAAAGTAATAGGTAAGATACTTGTATAAGTTTTGTATTAGTAGTATTCTATAAGCACAATTGATACACAAAAAAAAATTATAACATTCTTTTAGAGAGAGAAAAAACTATTGACAAATATGATATCTTAGAACGAATACGTAGACTAAAATCAAACATTTATAAGAATACTTGTCAAATTACATATTTATTTTTATCAACTTTTAGAATTGAAGCCGTGGTTTAATTAAAAAATAGTATTTGAATTTTATATTTTATTTTAAATTCTGCATCGATTAAAAAAAAAAACAACAGCAACTAGAACGCTCGTGGTCACTTTTTCAATTTCTAAACATCTTTTTAAGGGTAAGTTCCTAGCCTATTGGCAGGGTGCGTAGTATATAGTGGGGATAATTAAATCGATTGCAGCGTGAGTAGTGGAGAAAATAGGTAATAATACATGCTCATATGTGTTTATAGTGTAATAAAAAAATATTAAATAAAAATATAATACATTGATCCACTTTGATTATAAACGCAATTTCCACTAATATGTCGTTCCTTATTTATCTGTCAACGTATTAACGTCTACACGTCAATCCATAAATACAGAATTAAAAATATTTGAGGTATTTTAAACTCACATGCAATGATGTTTCATAAGAAGTTATTGCTGTTTGCTTTATGTATGACTGTACATTCAACTAAATGACTTATGCCAGCATTTTGTAAATTTCTAATTTCCCTGACGTGTTTCACTATCACCAGCAACTTTTTCCTCTGCATAGTCCGGGGTTGGAAGGAAATACTGTCTTGATAATTATATCCATGTTAACGTCGAAAATTGTTTAAATACTTTATTAATATAACTCGTATACTTCATCCAGTCTTTTATACCTCAAATTGTTCAAATTTATTTATAAAAAAAAAAAAAAAAAAATTGTAAATAAATATTTGTATTCAGATTTTACGGTTTTTTTGAAAATATTTTAAATTTATTTCCACGGTTACCATTATTTAATAGCGTGAAAAAATGTATATAATAGATGTCGTTGGCGTCACGCACTCAGCCAATAACAGAGTGCTGAATGCATTTGTTTTAGTATAGCATGTCACCGTCATAAAAAATTTGTCCAGCTATAGGAGGGGTCCGGTTAAGAGAGCTGTGGTTCTACTGTAAATAATAATTGATGTATCTGCTAAGTATAAGCAAATGAAATATGTTGAGCATGTTAAGTAAAATAAGTACGAAAGTATTATTTAGAATATCACCCACTGATGCATTTTTAACGTGAAATTTGACTTTTGTAACGGCTAAATATAGACAACAATATACGAAAAATATAAAATATACTTGCAGAAGCGTGCGTCCTACTTTTTCGCTTAATTAACATATTAATTAATTATTAAGTTTTTCATTCTTTCATTTCCACTGTTTTTCTTTTTATCTTTTAAATTAAATGAAAACTCACATAAGTATTTATTACATTACACTTTCACGATAACCTCTCAACATTTCTGTTGAGTTTGTCTATATGGTGTATAAATAAGAACGAGACCTATTCACGCCGCTAACGTTGTCCATAAATCTAGTGAAAATTTATCGTATTACATTACCAGGAATAATGTAAGATAAACACATCGTACCACCTAGCTAGCTAGTGTGCCACTATGCCATGTCCCAGTATCGTCCACACAATCTGTCCGTATGTTTTTGTGTGTAAATGTAATTTATTTGAAAAAACAAACTATGTTAAAAATCTGCTCCATGAGCTGAGAAATGCAAATTTGTTGTATTTGCTGATTAAGTGATTCGCTTTCTTTATTTCTCGAAAATGATGTCTCCTTTTTCCATGTCGAAACTCAGAATTGTTTCAAATTTTTATTATCTGGTTGAACTGGTTGAACTAGTCATTTTTTTTTATTATATTTTTAGATATAATCTATTTAAGGGAAGGTTTACTTGAGCGTCGTTAAAAAAAAATCGATTTTTTTTTTTTTTGCAGAAATTGGTAGCTAATTATGTGTAGAATAGGTTCCCAAAGTAATTTAAGGGAAAGTTTACTTGAGATTTGATCAAAAAATCGATTTTTTTTTTGCCGAAATTGATAGCAAATTATGTGTAGAATATGCTCCCAAAGTGATTTTGCTAAAAATAATTTAAAAAAAAAAATTTTGTATATTAACCGAATCCAGCTTTCTATATATATCAAAAAACATAGTTCACGCAATAATGAGTATTAAGTATAAAATTTTGAAAATACGTTTCTTTATACATATTTTATAATATCTCGGAACCACATTTTTGGAACTGGTTGACACAATAACTCAAAAACTATTAGATGGATTCTTTTTTTAAATTTTTTATTTTAAAGATAATTCAATTCTCCGGCATCTAGACCTAAGTCCGATACACTTTCAATATTTTTTATTTTTTTTATTTTACTTTAAAGAGCGAAAAATAAGACAAAAATCGTAATCAAAAGTTCACACATCCGCCATTTTTCTTTCAGAAATTTATTGATATTATAGGTATAGGTGCCGGTAATCTTCATATATTTTATAAATCTTTTTTGTTTTTGGATTTCAGTGGTTTATTACCGGCGTTATGATGTCAACCAACAAGGCATCGGATTTTCGGATCGTCACACTGCACTATTTATAAAATGGACAATTTTTTATATTTTTCCTTGAAAAATTTTTTTTGTATAGTTTAATATTTAGTTAATATGTGTACATAATTTCAAATTGATATTCACTTCCATTCTTGAGAAAAAAATTCCAGAAAAATACATATTTTTTAAGGACTCTCAAGTAAACCTCCCCTTAACCATTACTCATCGCCTATGAATTTAAATATAATTTCGGTTTTCTTGGCTTTATCTCTTTCATTATTGCACTTACGTAAATTTTAAATTCGCAGTTTCTTTTTAGGAAAAGAATAGAAGATTGATTTGTTTCGAATATAAGAATTATTTAATTTTTTAACGATGACTCATGCTCAATTGTATTTGAAACGGAGTATACTAAAGGATGTACACAGGGGCGGATTAATCAACTTACTGCTCCCCCCCTCCCCCCCACAAGATATAGAGTGCACAAAAAATATAAAGCAATAAATAAAACTAAACTAAATAATATGAAAAACTAAAACAAATCTTAAATGTTGACTCAAATATTCAAAATAGGCACTTTAACGGGACCTGTCAAAAAACCGAGTCTAATAGCCATTTGTCTCATTTATCTACACGATGATCTGGCCGCAAGTGTCGACATTTATACGAACTACATTCTTGACCAAGTGGTCGGAAAACGACATTTCATATTACACGACCTAATGTTATTTCAATTAATGGTGGAAATAATTTCAGGCTATAAGGATTATATTTAAGATTAAAGAATTGCTTTTAAACATTTCTTTAACGCTTAATAAAGTGTCACTATTTGTCTGAATTACATGATCGACTAAGTGGTTGGAAAACGACATTTCATATTACGCAACCTATAATGTTATTCCAATTAATGGCGAAAATGATTCCAGATTACAAGTAATCTACTCAGAACTGTTTCTAAATATTTCTCTAACACTTAATAATGTTGACAATGCGCATTAACCCACTTTGGGGCCCTAGAAATTTTCTTTTTGCCGGGCCCCTATTAACTTCACAAGTTAAGTACAATTGATTTCGATTGTATGTCGGCTTTACTTTTGAAATTTAGAATACGAAATGAAAAGAAAATAAAATTTCGAAGTAAATTTAAAAAAAAAAAATTATTAATTCCATGATGCGCGGTTGCATTTTAATATTAATAATTGTATAAATTATTGCAGGGCCAAATTAACCCTGAGTGCTGCCCTAGGCACCGTGAAAAGTGCCGCCCCTACCTTTTGCTTGAAACGAAGAAAATTTTAATTTTTTCTACTTTTTTTTCGAACTTTCTCTTAAAAAATAACTGACGAGTAAAAAAAAACCTCAATTACAAATTTTGTCGCCCTGATTTTAAAATCTTCCGCCCCTAAAAAGTGGCCGCCCCTAGGCCATGGGCTAGGTTGGCCTATTGGCTAATCTGGCCCTGAATTATTGATTATGTAAGTAATGGCCTCGTTGAAATACGAGTGAATTTCGAACAGATTTACACGATAAATGAGAAATCAATACAAATTATTTAAAAAAGATCGCATCAGAAAGCCCTCGAAATTAAACATATTCAATACTTTATTTTTGAAGTTAAATCTAAATATATTTTAATTTCAAAAAACACAAAGCAGGCGAGAATGTTAACGTGTTTTAACACTTTGTATTCAAAGAGAATCTTTGATGACTTTTCTTTTTGAAACACAATTTTGTCGGTAGCTTCACCTGAAGGCGATTCAAAAAAAAAAGAAAAAAAAAAGCCAATTTATTTTGTTTAAATACAAAAACCATTTTGAATTATACAAGAAAATTATTATAAAGGCGGAATATTATCATCCCATTATTAATGCGGGAAAATGTATAATCTTTTTTTTTTTTTTTTTTAGTATATAATTAAAATCATAAATTGGAAGGATGAAAATGAACAATGAAATTATTACACTTTTTGAAAGCCAGTTCACCCAAAGCCAACTAACTGCGCATTGTAGCAGCAACGAGTCATTAATTTTAAATCAAATTATTTATTATTGTTTTTGATATTGATAATAATTTTTTGAAAAAATTACAATGTTGCTCGTCCTTTTTTTATTTTATTTGTTGTTATGTAATTGAAAAATTGCTTTGTATGATTATTCTTTTGTATTATGTAGAAATATATATTTTGTACAACAAAAAATACCGTTAATATTCGAGCATCGCTATAGTTCGATAGATACATTAGTCGATTTATCATTTATGTGTGCATGGTGCTGCTCTCTGTGTGTGAGTATGTGTACTTATGTACATGGTATTCCACCTTAATAGGAAACATACATGTTTCTTAAAAGATTGTGAAATATTTTTTACAAAAATGCCTCATTTTCTTTCTTATTTTTGTTCAAATTTTTGATAAAGTTTATGAAAATCATCAAAAAGCAACTGTTAAATATCAAATGAAAAAAATTGGTGTGAAATATTACTCATTGTAATGACGTCACAATTTGAAAACACACAAACGTCAATGTCAATCTTTATAACCACAAAACTGTGATTATATTCATGCCAAATCAAAATAAAAGCGAATATTTATTAACTTCCCATTGGAAGTTATTGTATGGGTCCGATTTTACGAATCGCTAATTTGGACATACTTATCTCCACGTTTCAAGGTCACTAGAATCCGAATACATTGCTTTTAGCGTGAGGTCTGTGTGTGCATTCGTTAGTTCGTGAATTTTTTTTCATCTCGCATATCTTGCGAACAAATGATGATATCAACTCCGGGCTAATTTCATTAGATGCGTAATTAAAAAATGGAGACCGGGGAAAGTTTTCAGCAAATTCGAATTAGTGGGTTGTCTTTTATAATAAAAAAACAAAATTAAAAACTTTTTGTGAAATATTTATCGTCTCGCATATCTCGAGAATAAATGATGATATTATTTGTTTAATGAGGGGTAAAATCCCCCACGAGATACAGCGCGCCAAGCTCCCTGTCGGGGGTTCGGGAGGAGGAGGACCCCCCTAAAATGAAAAAAGAATTATGTATGTACAGCAGCCTCTAGTCTTTAAGCCTTAAGATCCACAAATTAATAAGACTTGTGGTTTTTAAGTAAATGATTATATTTCAAAAATTAAAATGTTGGTATTTATAGTCGTCGCGATGTCATCAATTAAATCTTGGCACTGGGAAAAACGAGGCTGCCTTAGTTTTTTATGAAAAATAATGTCATTCTAAATTGTTTGTTATGGAACACCCTGTATGAGGTGATAAACGGAAAGAAAATCTCATTTTATTCAATTTATAAAAATATGCAGAGTTTGAAAGTAATTTATCATTTGTTGTCGTGTTGGTTGGTATATAGATTTTTCTCGCGTAACTAGCTATATACGTACTATATTTTATTTATTTTTATTTATTTTTTTTTCCTTGAAAAAACTGAACTTTTTTTGACAGTATTCAACCACTTTAATACTACTGGCTGGGGCTGTATAGATATTTTACCGTGTACGTTTAGAAATTTTTAGTCGAAAAAACTGTGTAGGTATATTTTAACACGGGCAGTTGCGCCCCTAACAATGAGTTGTGTGCAGTGACTAACTATTTTAATATTGATAGAGTAGGCAACAAATATCTATCTTCTTTATAAAGTGATAGAAGTTTCGATAGGGGTATCTAAAGAAACAAAAAAATTTTTGACGTAATCGGATGCGAATGAAAGTGATCCTAAGGATAATATAATTGCGTTTTAAAATTCCGAAATTTTTTTAATAGAGAAGTCTCATAGTGTGGATAAGTAATATGTATTTGCATTTAAGTAAAACATAGACCAAAACTAATAGACGTGAAAAAATTTTTGGAATCTGTTAACCACAGTATAAATAAAAGATTATTACCATAGGCAGTAGCGAAACGTACTTTCTATCCTTTTTTGATATAAGTACAAACAATTATGTATGTCCTTTTTTACTTATGTGATTGTATATGTTTGTACATGTGAGATTGAGGGTTGATAATGGTCATGTTAAATTATATGAACAACTAAAAGCAACTTTCTTCAAAATGAATTGAGCAGACGCGAAATTGATGACAGTATTCAACACAAGAATTTAGATCGTCACGACCTATTAGCACCAACCACTGTCGAAATCGAAAATATTAACTGAATTATTATAAAATAATAATTATTTATTATTTAACGTATTTTTACATAAGTATTCAAATTATAATAATACTTACAAATTTGTATCAAATGCCACCCAGAAAAAACATAAATTGAAATTTTGAATGATTTAAACAAAATTTAGCAGCACAAGAGTTATCACCAGACATTTTAAGCCACCATAATAATTAAATACATATCAGAAATATCTTACAGATCACAAAACACACTAAAATTACAAGGAAATATCAAAAATAACTGATGACAAGCTTTAAAAAAAAATTTAATGACAGTTAAAATTCCACTGCCATTGTTAAAAATTTTAAAAAAGTCAGTGAAACCTAGACAAAGTGAAATAATTTACATAATTATCAACTGTAAATTTTCACAAAATAATTTGACCTTCAAATTTATTTTTCTAAATTAAATTTACTTTAGTGATGATATTTTCACTGTATTAGTATGCATAATGTTATGCATTATTTACGTACATAACATGGATAACCCTTTGGAATTTTTGAATTCCAAATGACACTCTTACGTCATCTCGTTTCGTAACTGTTTGTGAAACAAATTATTATTTAAACTGTGGTGCCACTTTAAGTCCCGTAACTTTGTAACTTAATTTTTCTTTTACACTTTTGTTTGACTTTGTTTTAATTTTTATTTTTATCCATAAAAAAAAAAAAAATTGATAGACTTCTCCATTCCCTGCGCAACGCAGAGACAACCATATTATTCGTGTCAACGTCACTGTACAATTTTTATTTCCAAAAATACCACCGTCCTGTCGAATAATGCACCTGACAGTACTCGCACAATATTTATAGGCATACCAAAAAAAAAGTGGTCGGAAAAATTTGTTTATTTGTGACATATTGTGAAGTGTTTTGTTGTGTTTGCTTCGGTGGAATGTTAGGTTAGGTTATTCTTAACCATAGTTATTATGGTAAACATATATTATAGATGGCTCTGTATGTTTGTATTATGAATTTGTTGTGGTGTTTGCCCTACATAGCCTGGACATCCATCAATGTCCAGTGTTGTACTGTCATATTATTTCTATTTTTTGTCATTTTATTAAATATTAATATGGTTGTGAAATATGTTTTTAGTTACTCTTTTTTTTTTTTTGAAGGTTGAAGAAAAAAGAATGTTGTGTCTACCAATTAATGTATTTTGATGGTATCACATCCCGTGACAGATACTAAAGAGAATTCCATTAGATTCGTTTTGAGAATTCTCTAGAATAAATTAACAGTATGGTCAGACAGGGGAATTTGGGTATAGTGGGGGGAGGGGGAGGATCATTTGTCTGTACCAATACCAAATTAATATAGGGTTTGTTTCAACTACCTCTTTGTGGATTGTACATGGAACGGTTTGTGAATCGTTGTGTGCGCAAGTTCGTACAGTAAATTGTGCACTGAGTGATAAAAAAAATCTATGGTTGAAATGGTTTTACGTACGAGTAAATGCCAAAAATGTCAAATTTTTTTATAGCACAACTATAGTTCTGAAATTTTAGAAAAGGATTTGCAGTTGATAATGGATAAAAATATTTTTGCTAAGAAAAACTACAAAATACGCCTAAAATACTTTATTGTAAAGAATTACATTTCGAAATTGTTCCCAAAAATTTTGCCAGTAGTTTTCATTTCTTTGTTTTTGGCCATTAATTTAAAATTTTAATTAGTCTTAGTCATATCTGCTTTAAAGAAGTTATTATCCCACTCAATACCACTCATTTTAAATTTTATTCTATATATTTATTTAAAATTATGCAAAAAGTACTGAATAACTTTATCACCAATAATAATAAGCATTTGAATTTTAAATTTTAGCGCTCTGTTATTCAGTACGGTCCAAACGATACCTACTCTTCGCTGTGTATCGAATTGATGATACATGAACCAGTTTCCATAGAATCAAAAATAAGTTGAAACACTACATGTGTCATATCATGCACTGTCAAAAGAGAGCTTGAAACACATTTTTTATACTACGCAAGCGGGAAACCATACAATGTATGGTTTTTTAGGGAGCTGAAACAAACCTATAGATTGTCTGTTGTAGTACTATGTTATGATATTATGTGAAAAATTTCAGTTGGTAAACGTTAGTCAAAAATTTGATTAACTGATTCGCCATGGTTAAAGGGAAATTCGCCAAAAATTTATTAAAAAACTAAATAAGATGCAACATTATTTCTACTTGTCTTCAGACTAATTTTTTTTTTTAAATTAAAAAATGAGCTGAGTATAAATGGCGTTGAAGTCGACACTGCGAGATTTTTCCACCTTGATGGTTCCTCGCGTTCTGAAATCTCCAGTGAACCAAAATAAAAAAAAATCGAGAATTTCCTGAGAACATACAGTTATGGCACTACGAGGATCTAAGAAAAAAATCAAAAACCAACGGGAAATCGCATTTTTAAAATAAATTTTTTAAAATCACTGTATTTTTTCAACTATATTACGGAACCAAAAGAACCTAGTTCCTGCCAAAATGACGGTATCGAGGAATAATATTCACTTTGATTTATGTCGATATCTCAAATAGTGATGAACAAAATTAGTCTTGGTCTTGCAGTCTTGTCTTGGTCTTGCATTTTTTACAAGACCAAGACCAAGACTATGTATACCAAGAGCAAGACCAAGACCAAGACTATAAGTATGGCTGCAAGACCAATACCAAGACTCAAGTGAGCAAGACCAAGACAATAGCAAGAAAAAAGCAAGACTCTTGCTAAATTATTTAAATAGTTTAAAAGTATAATTAGTACCGTAAAAAGAGAAAATTCTGATTTTAGAAGGAAAAAATTCGCTAATAAAAAATGCAAGAAAGTGCAAGATTCTTTAGCAATACCAAGACCAAGACCAAGACCAAGACTCAAGCTGCTCTAGCAAGACCAAGACCAAGATTCTTAATGCAAGAACAAGACCAAGACCAAGACTGCCAAGTCTTGGTCTTGGTCTTACATTTGCTCATCACTAATCTCAAATACTTTTTGAGATACATGAGGTTTTTATTTAAATTGAATTATAGTAAAATGCGTGGACTTAAAATGCCCATAACTTTTTGATTTTTCATTTTTTTAAATAAAATTTTAGGAGAATATTTCTAACACTTTAAAAGGAACATAATTATGAAAAAAAATCGATTTCCATTTTTTTTTTTAGTGAATCTCCCATGAAGAGCTTGCTATTTGCAAAAAAGCCACAAAGAAACCTAACCAGAAGCCATTAATTTTCATAGCCAAATTGTTCCAATTGACTCTATATTCACGTGTTAAAATTTAGTACTTTTGTCGTATTGAAATCATGAAATTTTTTATACAAAGAAATATGTAAATTCCTTGGCCATTCTCTTGAATATCCTTGCATCGTATTTACACTATACTTTGTTGTTTACGTCATTCTGTTAAATTGGTAATATCGGCAAAAAAATAAACACAAACAAATAATGTCATTCACCCTATCTACATAGTTTGTTATAGAGATTAATTTGCTTTATGGGACAACAATTAAAATCCATTCTGTATATTATTAAGGATATAATAATAAAAGCACATAAATGTTTGATAATACAAAAAGCTGTTAATGAAAGGACAGGACAGGGGACACCCACCATATTTTAGCACAAACAACAGCCGGGGATAAAATGGTGTGATAATAATAGATATATTATTTATGCATACAGTACCATTCAAAAGCACGCCATGTTTACATTTAGTTTGTTAGAGTGTATAGTCCCGTATAAAATAATAACATTTTCAGCCAAATTTAAATATCATTCCACCACCTAACTGGACCATAATTTTCGTATCAAATATGAATTAAAAATGAAGACGAAATTTTTTTTAGTTTTCAAGTGGGTTATTCAGGGCTGCAGAAAGAAGAAGTGTATAGGCTGCAGATCGTAGCTTTTAATTAATTATAATGTGTGCGCGCTGAAAGCGTTACTATTTTTCTGGGTCATTAAACTTAAAAAAAATTCACCCCCTTTAAATCTCAGTCACTTCTTGCAAACATAAAGTTAAAAAATCGGTGATCTCCAAGTGTGGTATGGTAAAGTTGTGTTCAATAGGTAAAGTTAGGTATGTTGACGGTTATCCTATTATATGGATTCCGGAATATATTATACATTATAAAAAGTAATTTCTATCCGTATTGTAAACTGTCCTTCGTTTATATAGAAATATAATTTATAATCGTATTATATTCAATAAGAAGAGCGTGTATTCCAAAATTTTAAGAGGTTAGTATTACACACTTCAGGAAAATTTTTGATATTGACTAGACTGATTTTTTAGTTTTTTTTTTTTTTTTTTTTTTTTTTACAGGTACTTAAAATTTAAGTCAATCGGATGAAAATTGTTAGAGTTATTTTATCCACCGTTTTGGAAAACGTAGTTTCAAGAAAAATGCGTGTGAAGTTTTGAAATGTGTTAACCGTATTTGTGTGTTTATAGCTATTATTAACACCATCTGTGAGTCATTTATGGAAATATAATTGAATTGTAATGAAAAAAAGTTACTGACAAAGCTAAGAGACTCCAGAATGCTATAAAGGCGGCGTTTTTAAACGTTTTCAAGCGTCTGAAATCGTTTCAGAAATTGAATTAAAAATTATTATCAAAATATCATTCTACAGAATAGTAAAACTCTAATATTGTAATACTGTAAAATTTTCGAATAATATATCGTTTAATTTTTAATAAAAAATCAAGGTTCGTAAAGGTACATAGCCTCTTAATAGAAAACGTATCTTCTGCATATAAATAAAACATACATACTTATTGTTTTGTTTATTTCCGATAGCATTTTTTTTGTTAGTTTTTCTTTTAAATAATTCCTTATTTAGCATAACATTTTCATTTCAAAATAAAAAGACACATTTACCGTTAAATAAAATAGGAAAGACGGTGAACTCCCGTAAACTATGTGTGTATATTATATAGTGTATATGTATATCTACCTGAATAGAAGCCATTAAATAAAGAATATAAAAGATAGTAAAATAAATTGAAAACTATTTAGTAAACATTAAAATTTAACTATTACTAACAAGAAAACTATATGCAAAGTTTTAAAATTAGAATGTTCAATATTTAATAGATTCACGTAAAATATCATGTTCTTGTAAGAAAATATGATATGCTTTTCTTTTTGCAAATCAATTGTTCCCCGGGCGTAGATGAAAGACCACATTAATTTTAGATAAATTTCTACGAGGAAAAAATTGAATCATAAAAATTTATTGTGGAAAATGTCGATTTGCACCAACTTGTACGGAAACAGATAGTTTTTTGCTTATTGGATTTTGACAGGTTTTTGTATCAGGTACTGTTAATTTAAAATACCAAACTTTCTGTCAACATCTATAACAGCATAGGAATGGGTAAGTTGTTAAAAAGTATCGATATAATCGAGGTAAAAATCGATATATCGATATATTACCACGCATAAAATAGTATATTGTGCAATAAGTGCGGGAAATTCTCGATTTCCCACGAAAGCGAAGTTGAGCGCACGAACGTAGTGAGTGCGCTAATTCGCTTGATTGGGTAATCGACAATCCCGCACGAGTTGCACATACTATTCTTTATTACGAATTTCACATACTTTTTTCTATTACTATTACTATTTTTGACGTTTTTATTACTTTTTAAAATAATATTTTTGAGTGTTCGTCTTTTTTTTTCTGAATTAAATATTGTTTAGATTACTTTGTTGGTGGTTTCTATAGAAATAATTATGAAATATTTATTAAATGAAAAATCAAGAGGCGGCTTTGCGTATTTTTATTAAATTTTGCGGTGGAAAGTTTACTTTCCGCACGCAAAAATGTATGTGGGAAGAGTACAGTGGGCAAACAGCTATTTTGCGTACAGAAATGTGTGCGCCAAGTTAGTGCTTCCCCCGCATGAGTAATAAAAAATACATTAATTTATCGGGAAATAAAATTGATGAGCAAAAAAAAAATCCGTACTAAATAAGTTTTACAGCCACCTTTCGCAAATTTTAAAAATAACTTTGGGCCCCTTCAAAATATCGATATCCTGATAGATTGAAATTAAAATATCGACGATAAATATTGATCCCCAGAATTAATTAAACTCAAGTTCACGTCTATCATTGGGCCATCACACTGTCAAATAGTTTCAGAAAAAATTGGCAGACGGACACCAAAATGATTCCATGTAAGTGTTTCGTTTTGTCAATTTTAGTACGGAACACTGAAAAATGATAGTAATTTTTAAATAGTGATTTTTTATAGTCTTTTAATCGTGTGATGCTCATTTTGGACAATTGAATGAAATGCTTTAATGGCCAGGGGCGTAGCAAACGGGTGGCAGGGATGGCCTCCGCCAGGGACGCCGAAGTAGTGAGGGCGCCACCGCGACGATTTCGCTTAATCAGTATTGACATCATCTGAAAAAATTACTCAAAAACATCGAGTGAGATAAAACAACAATTAACATAAATATGGCTACTCTGGCTAGTCTTAAACTAGACCATACGTTGAAAGTAAAAAGATATCTAGCATTGTATGTGTAATTAATCCAACTACAGGTGGGGAAAATTCAAAAACTTAAACGAGGGAACGACAACTTGCAAAATATGGGTAAGATCAAATCGAATTAGAAGTAGCGACTCGACATGTTTCGATTATTTAAATAATAATTTTCCAGAGCAAATTCAAAAAAGACGAACATTAACAAGAATTAAGTATAAGTATCAATGACGACATGACATCCCAAAAATATAAAATAAAATAAACAAAATAAAATAAAATAAAATCCGATAAAAACCTGAAAAACGAAAAAAGGAAAGTCCGTTTGGAAAACGGCAACAGTCGAAATTTATAAAACGAATAAAGTCAAAAACATACCTAGCATTTCTAGCATCTAGTCTGGGAAACAAAACTGGGTATCGTTATCGCGTAATTCTGTGAAGTTCGATAAATTGTGCCCAGAAGCCCAGACGGTGGCTGTAGTTTGTGCAAAAGATGATGTGATAGCGGATAGAGGGCGAATTTTTTAAGTTATTAAGTTATTGAACCCTCCCCCCCTCTTTTTATCAAAGAGAGGGCGCTAATTTCAAGTCTGGCCAGAGGCGCCAGTCACCACAGCTACACCACTGTTAATGGTATAGTTCTTTTTTCTTTAATAAAGTATACTACTACTAATAATGATGATTTTCTCATAATATTACCAGAATATTTTCACGCTCAATATAAGTTAAATACTTATTTACAAAATGTTATTTTCACGGAGGAGAATGGACAAAGGAAAACATGATGATAAAAACCTCTTATTTCGGTGTATCGTTCTCTAATTAACACAGCACGTCAACTCATTACTCTCGACTCGCTCTGATTTGTGCCGTTCGAATTAGGTACCTAGGTGCTCATTCTTTCACCTTCGCTCGCCATAGTTACGATTGTGATGATTATTATACAAAGATAATATTTTGTATAGCATGTTTGTATACTGTATAATATTTTTATTATCCGAGTGAAGAGACGGCGCTAAGCAGTTCCTAGAACACTTCATGCTCGCATTATTTACCTCGTTCTCGTTTGAAATTATTTATTTTTCTCGTTTTTCGGTGCTCGATGTTCGTTCGTTCATCTCCATTCGCTCGCTTCCCCCACCAAAAAATATAACTGAAAACATAAATAACGGGTAGACATGGATACAAAGCAAGACAGTGCTGCTAGTCAGTTATAGTCACGTAACGATGTGTTAGCTGCAATGTTAGCATTTCACTGCTTGAAGCACAGTAAGTTTTCTTAACAGCTGCAAGTGTGTGCAGGAAGTATTATTTGTTGATATAAGATGGTAAATATATAGACAAACTGATATAATATAGGGGATGATTCGGATTTAAGATGCGAGTGTTTCTCAATTGATTCTTGTAGACAAAAGTTCCCGGATGATTTTGTTCCGAAATCATTTTGTTGCTGTGTGAAAAAAAAATTAAAGATTTCGTAGATATTAATATATACAGGGTGTAAAATAGTTAGGTCTTGTCATTTTCTTCTTCCTCACTACTACAGCCTTGGTCAACAGTATTGAGCATCGCCCCATAAAACACGTGTAACTCTAAAATTAATTTAAAAATGACTTTCCTGTGTAATAATAGAATGAAAGGCAATCTATGAGTTAATTTTAAACAACTGATAAAGGATTTTAAGGTACCATAAAACACCTGGCCCACAAAATGTGAAATTTGAAGTTTATTCCGAGATATTATAAAATATATATAAAGAAACGTATTTTCAAAATTTTATATTTAATACTCATTATTGCGTGAACTACGTTTTTTGAATTTTTATTTTTTATAGAAAGCTGGATTCAGTTAATGTGCAAGAATCTTGTTTTTAAATTATTTTCAGTAAAATCACTTTGGGAACATATTCTACACATAATTAGCTACCAATTTCTGCAAAAAAATCGATTTTTTTAACAACTCTCAAGTAAACCTCCCCTTAAGAACATGCTAGTTAGTAATATTAATTCACAACTTTGTATCTCAAACGGCCACTATAGAATTTTCTAAGCACCTTCTTGGGGGTACTTGCTCGTTTATTTAGTTATAGTATTTCAACAAAAATTTTTTCACCGAATTCCTGCGAATTAAAAAACAAATTTTCAGTAGCCTGAAAAATTGAAAAGTTGGTCCCACGCTGCTTAACGTACGCTTAAATAAACACGCTTGCTATCTACTTAACTTTCAGTTTACAAAAATATTTTTTTTTAAATAATCCGTATTATAAATAATATGTACTTACTTGTTCAACATATACCGGGTGGGCCATTTTAATCTATGCATCTAAATATCTCGCCAGAGGCGCCACCTATCAAAAAAATGACTTTTAAAAAAAGTTGTTAGATACGAAGGGAGACATTAAATGGTTACCTTAAATTGGACCTTGACCTTCATTCTCAAGGTCATTTTGAGGTCAAGTCGTATTTTTCAAATGGAAAGACCTATTTTTTATTTCGGATTCTGAAAGAGCGTGAAATTTCACGTCGAAAATGCTATAAACGAATTTTTTATTGACCTTCAATTTTTTACTTTTTAATTATGAAATTTATTAGTTATGAAAAATTAATTTTTCATAACTTTCTAGTGTCATTTTTTTCTGGATTTTGACCTTAGAATAACCTTCAACGGTCATTAGAAATGAACAGAAGCTCCTATTTTACGTCTCCAAAAGATGCCGACACTTTAAAGTTACGTTTTTCCTTTAAAATCTAATTTTTTATTGTTCTTTGGTGGTCTTTACACCTCTTAAGGTCAATAATAAAAAAATTTGGGGGACAGGTCTACCCACACTGTCAACTTCCCATTGGGTGTCCTTAAAGACTAGAGACTACTGTACATAAATAATTCTTTTTCCATTTCGGACAACTTCTCCCCTGGGCCCTCGGTAGAGGCTTTGCCCCTTGCACCATACCGGGGGCTTCGCCTTCTGTACCTAAGTGTGGGGGCTCCACCCTTATCAAACAAATGACAACATCATTTGTTCTCAAAATATGCGAGACAAAATATATTTCCAAAACAGTTACTTATTTCGTTTTTTCTTTTTTTTTTTTTTTAAATTTTATAATAATATACTGACGTTTTTAACATCAAGGAAGGTTCTTAGGCCATTATATAATAATGTTATGGTAAAAAATCCATATAATCTATGTTATCGTAATAAAGTTAATTCTGTTTTTTTACCACAAAAAACAAACCACTAATCCGAATTTGCTGAAAACTTTATCCGGTCTTCATTTTTTGATTACGCATCTAATGAAATTAGTCCGGAGTTGATATCATCATTTGTTCTCGAGATATGCGAGACGAAAAAAAATTCACGAATGAACGAACGAACTAACGAACGCACGCACAGACATCACGCTAAAAACGATGGATTCGGATTCTAGTGACCTTGAAACGTGGAGATATGTCAAAATTAGCGATTCGTAAAATCGGACCCATTACAGTAACTTCCTATGGAAAGTTAAAAATTCGTTTATAGCATTTTCGACGTGAAATTTCACGCTCTTTCAGAATCCGAAATAAAAAATAGGTCTTTCCATTTGAAAAATACGACTTGACCTCAACATGACCTTGAGAATGATAGTCAAGGTCAAATTTACGGTAACCATTTAATGTCCCCCTTCGTACCTAACAACTTTTGTAAAGGTCATTTTTTGATAGCTGGCCAGATAGATGCATAGATTAAAATGGCCCACCCTGTATAAGACTAAAAAAATGAAATACAAAGTTTAAAAATGATCTAATTTTACAAGAAGTTAACTTGCTCTGAACTGTGTGAGAGAGCTTTGTTAAAACTTTCCTTATATATACACACTGCACGTTAGAATATGAATACATAATATTATTCCATCGTATATAAACATGTAGAATAAAATCTTAAAAACAAATATAAAATTTTAAAGCGTTTTGTTTTTCGGAAAATAAAAGAAAAGTGGAGAGAAAATATGAAGAGGATGAAATTGTAAGCGAAAACAACCTTTAAGAATTGTTTGCATATTGGATTAATTTTCCTTTATTATGTGTAATTCTATAGACGAAACATATGTAAGTAGTGTTTTTAAATATTACGTATAATCCGCCAACTTCGAGAAGAAAGTTGACTAGCAATAACATTTTAAAAATTATGATTGGCTGTTAGTAATAAAGAACAACGAATATGATAAATCAGATAAATTCATCTTTGTCTAGCTGATCTAATTTCAAAAGTCGGATTTAAAAAAAATTAAAAAATATGGGAAAGTACAAAATTATGATTTTGTATATACTTTTTTATCTTACTTACATGTATTCACGTAAGAACTTTAAAAAGGATGTTTAACTACATTCACTAAAGATTTTGTTCCAGTGTAAAACTGACTTGTAAAATTTTATTGTCCTTACTGTCAACTTAGATTTGCTATATTATACCTACATAGATAATAAATAAGGAAACAGATTGCCAGGGTTTTTATTAAAATTCACTGAAAGACGCACCAGTTACTTGCGTCTACGGGTTGACGGAAGTCTATTTTAAAGTTCCTAGAAACCGAAAATGATATTTACTAAAAGTCAGTACAATAACTCTCGAATGAAACTTGTTACTTTTGCGAAATTTGGTGAAAATGTCGTCAAACCGTTGGATACCGTCTTCAGCCAACACGTTCGATGCCCAGAACAAGTTATTTTGGAAAAAATTTGCTAAAATTTAAAAGTTTTTCAAATTTTTTGCGATAACATCCGAAAGAGTGGAAAAAATCACGTAAGATGGATTTTTGAACCTCTATTCTAAGAAAACTGGCTTAGTTTAACCTTTAACCGGTGAGGTGATGTCTGTGAGTCGTATACAAATATATTCTTTCAGTTTTTTTCCTCCCTGCTGGTTTTTGTTAACTGAACGTTTGTATATTCTTTTATGGTTTAGGGCAAATTTTACCTTGCTGGCGTAAGGGGAGTGTTTGATACATGCATATACGTGTGGTCTCCAGTTTTGGCTATCCATGTTACCAGCCCGCGGTACGTTAATTTGTTGATGTCTCTCAGACATCACTTTATAGTTTTCATAGTTCATTACCTATAGCCAATATTACCAATTTTTATATTTTTGTAGCTCAATGGTACTCAATTTGTATTTTTCACATTTTTCTGATACCAATTTTAAGTGCCCAAAAACGTATCCATATCAAAATAATTCCGGTGAATTCGTTATGTTACACCGGATGCTGCAATAGGGACGGCGGTATTTTGTCTTCCAATATAATTATATAATTTAATTCCAATACCTACAAACGATTTAGTAACCAACCGAGTTATACCATATTTCTTTTGTTGGATGTTGAACAGAGTCGAACGGTGGTACACAGTACAATACAAATACAACAAAAACATATGAAAGACAAACAATGAAAATTATTTAAATATAATAAATAAATACATGGCGTAGCTTAATATGTGATAAAATACGGGTAATAAGGAAACTGAAGAGACAACAATGTACCACCATGCCACAACTGCTGATGGAAATAGCAATAGCGGGTTGACGGGGAGAAGCAAAGGCACGAATCTACCTACCATCAAAATGACGTAAAGTGATATTGTTGTATTTTTTTGTAAATGTATTTTCTATTTTCTATATTGTATTTTTATCACTTATTATTACACGAGAGGTTTGTATTTTTTCGAATAAATTTGGGTTTGTCTAACGAAAATTTGTTGCCTAGCAATTTAACGCGAAGAACTGTTAGCTAACAAAGCTGAAGTGTTTTTGGGTTGACAATTCTTCGAGTTAAATTGCTGTTTATAGAAATTTGAGTTGTAGAAAACACCAATTTATTCAGCAAAAATATAAAACTCAAGTGTATTACGGTAAGATAATTTAACGAATAAAATAAATTAGTAAAACTAATTCATATTATAATTTAATATATTGTTACTGTGGTTCAGAAGCCAGGACAATTTTTTTCTACTCCTACTATTAAAGTAACATTTTGCGCACGGCTAACTATATGTAACAATCAACAATTGCTCACACTGTGTCGAAATAGGCGTGGGAAATTATTTCGCACGGCTTAATATAATAAAAAAGGTGGCTATGCCTGATTTATATATAATGTCATATGTAATTCTAAAATATACACGGAGAGAAAATTCCTACAAAAATTACTGTGCTCATACTACAATCGACGTGTAACAGGCAAACATATCCAATTTTTGTACGGTAAAATTGGATATGTTCGCCTGTTACACGTCGATTGTAGTATGAGCACAGTAATTTTTATAGAAATTTCCTCTGCGTGTACATAATGTATGTTGATTACTTATTATTGTTTCCATAGTTTCAAAGTATACTTGGGCAAAAATTTGAACATCTTACCACTGACATTATAAATTTAAAAAATTTTTTACTACTTATTTAAATTTTATTTTCATTATTTATGTTAAACTTTACTAAAAAAAAATGTGCTCGTAGAAAAAGTGTAGTGTAAAATACGTGGGAAAAGCTTATTTCTCACTCATATAAATTATTGCACTCGCCCTGCGGGCACGCGCAACAAACTCATATTCGTGAGAAATAAGCCTCTTTTCCCACTTATTGTACAATATACTTATTATCATTTTTACCTATAATGAAATGACCAATGAAATGTTTTGTAGCACTTTTATCGCTGTAAAAGTCTGCCCTAACTTTTTCCATCGTAAAAGTGAAATAACTACAATATTCCTATGGGACTTGATACACATGAGTTAAATTATCGAATAAATTTGGGTTTGTCTAACGAAAATTTGTTGTCTAGCAATTTAACGAGAAGAACTGCCAACTAACAAAAACGCGACAGCGAAGCTGAAGCGTTATTGTTAGTTGACAGTTTTTCGAGTTAAATTGCTTTTAGGCAAGAAACTTGAGTTGTAGAAAACAGAAATTTATTCAGAAAAAATAAAAAACTCAAGTGTAATACGGTAAGACAATTTAACGAATAAAATAGATTAGTATTATAATTCATAAAATTATTTAATACAGTTACTATGGTTCTGAAATCAATTAAATTTACCAATACGAATTTTTGTTTCGTTTTTATCAAGTTTACCTACAATGAAATGACCAATGAAATGTTTTGTACCATTTTTCTCGCTGTAAAAATCTGTCCTAACTTTTTTACCATGGTAAAAATGAAAAAATTACAATATTCCTATGGCGTTTGATATACATGAGTTAAATTGTCAATAGTAATCGTAATATATAAAACCCACAAAAGGTGTAACTTATTACATACTTATAACATGAATATATACATATGAAGATTTTGCTAACAAGGGACAATCTGGTCCAGGCACGACGAGAGAGTGCAGTAGCTGGGGTTGCGGCCCCGGGGCTCGGGCATGAGGAAAGGACCTATGGCTGTCGGTAGACGGCCCAGGAAAAAAGGTAAAAGTATTTTTTTTTGCCCACCACTTATTATTTGGGGAGGAATTTTTTAAAAATACAGTTTATTTTCTGGGCCCACCATTTCTTTTCACGGCCCTGATCTGGTCACGAAGAAATATTCTTGATAGAGCAGCCCCGGATCTACGATTTTTTAGAACCGAGGCAGAAACTTGATAGTGGCGCCCCTTCTCACCAGTGCTTGAGATAAATATAAAAAAAAATTCATAAATATAAAAGTCCTTTACAAAATTCCTATTCTTCCCATTGCGGCAATGGTAAAAATTGAGTGTTTTGTAAAGCCTCAACATACAAGTTGATTATTTATTTTAATAAACCTATTCCAAAAACACCTTATGCAAAATTTGAAAAAAAGTAAAGTTTTTGAAGTTTGTAAAAATTAAAAGATACAAGTTTCACAATTGAAATTTTTTTGGTAATTTCACCCATATACATTATCTCCATACTAAGCTGTTTAAAGCACTCCTTCTATAAAAAAAAAAAAAAAAAAAATACTAAAAAAGTGAATTTTGTTAAACTTTGATTTTCAACTTTAGATGAAGTTTTCTTGTGGAATCGACGAAAATAGGCCAAATATGGACGTAAGTTAAAATAAAGAGAAATTTATCACCATTCAAACTGTTTTTATTTTAACCTTTTAGGATGAACGGTTTATGAAATACGTGTATTGGCGTAAAAGGCTGCTAACACAAAAATCAACGCAAATTGTAAAACAAAACTAGGCATTACACTTAAACGATTTAAGATAATTGTTTTAAAGAATTGTTATTAATACCTCAAATACAATAGAAACAACTGGGAGAATATTAATTTTTTCTAAAAGGTTGAGCAACCAACTTTTTTGGATCATTTGATATAGACCGACTCGTTATGATTTTGGCGCCCCCTAAAACTCCCGCCCGGGGCAGGGGCCCCGGTTTGCCCCCCCCCCCCCCCTTAGATCCGGGGGTGTGATAGAGTACAGTTTCAAAACTGACCAAAATCGAAGAAGATAAAATTCAATGAGGTCAGTTGAAAGCGCTAAAACTAGCGCGGAAACAATTTTTGTAAAGGATTTGCCTTGTAGGCAAAAAAAATCATCCCGTAGATTATTAGTCTCTGATGTCTGTGTGAGTAGCTATCAAATGTTTTGTTTGTGGCAATTCAAGTGGATAATATTATGTAAAAACA
Source organism: Brachynemurus nebulosus (assembly GCA_035578155.1). Classification (NCBI taxonomy): domain Eukaryota; kingdom Metazoa; phylum Arthropoda; class Insecta; order Neuroptera; family Myrmeleontidae; genus Brachynemurus; species Brachynemurus nebulosus. The sequence continues at coordinate 17,787,761 of JAPWDM010000012.1, read as the reverse complement.
CGTCGTATTAGGGAAACTCGTAACAATGGAGATGCTGGTGTAACTGAATAGTTTGAAAATAATCAGGATGTGGGTGTTCTACATCGTACCCGTCAAAAGTAATACATACGACGTATGACAGCAGGTCCAGATAGATGCAAAATTCTTGCAACACTACAACGGCGTTACTTCAACGGAATTTCGAATTTTTAAAATCGTTTTTGGGTGATTCTCGCGTGACGGGACATTTTTGCAACAAGAACATTTAAAAAAAAATGCAATTAATAATAAACAAAACAAAATGTTTTGAAAATTTTTTTATTTTAAACCTAAGTTCCCAAATAATTGATTACTAACATATCAATGGAGATGAAGGATTAGAAATAATACTCTGACATTCTTCCGAAGAATAAATTATTTCTTTATTTTTTCCAAAAATTTTTCGGTATGTTTCATACCTTCCTCAGTGGCTACAAAACAAATAATTGTTTGAAATATGTACAAATAATTGTTTACAATATAAAATGAAACATACCGAAAAATTTTTGGAAAAAATAAAGAAATAATTTATTCTTCGGAAGAATGTCAGAGTATTATTTCTAATCCTTCATCTCCATTGATATATTAGTAATCAATTATTTGGGAACTTAGGTTTAAAATAAAAAAATTTTCAAATTATTGCTTTATCCCAAAAAACCATATTACATTAAAACAAAATGTTTATAGTACGCAGAAAATGAATTAAAATTTTTTGAGCGTAGTCTAATTTTTATCTGAAATCCAGTACTCATCATATAAGGCATAAACTCACGTGATGCACGGGACATTGTACGAAACGAAGTTTATGTCTTATATTTGGAGTACTGTATTTCAGATGTAAATTAAAATATGCTCAAAAAATTTTGAACCAGTTGCCCCGTGTTAATAAACTTTTTGTTTTGTTTGTTATTAATAGTATTTTTTTTTTAAATGTTTTTGTCGCAAAAATGTCCCGTGCGTCACGCGAGAATGGCCCTTTTGCAAGTTCAAAATTAATTTTGTGTCTTCCGCTTTAACACTTTTAACGATAAAAGTGATTATGTTATGGGTAATTTTTCAAGAAATTAACTTTTATGTAGAATTTTGAAAAGAATAAATTTTGTTCTATTAAATGAAACTATTTTTTTTATTACTTATTTAAAATATTGTTTATAATCTAAATGCTTTATCTCTGCAGGTTGCAGGCTAGTATGCTGAAATAAACTATACCGGAATGGTTAGTTTATAGAGTATAACATAATTTATTTCGGAAACTTTCACAGTAGCGGAAACATTATGACTACTTTTGAAATATGAAAATTATTTTCCCTACAAAGTGACAAATTTTACGCACATTTTACGTTCTAGAACTTCCTGGACCATTTTGGTTTCGTGTCGAACTGTCGGTCTATGTGTCCGAAGATCTCATCCAGTGGCATAACTTCTGAACTATTCTATTGCTATCGGTGAAGAAACAGTGCGGTTTGATTTATATAGATGATCCTGTACGAATTTCCGTCACAATCGGAAGTTCCATTAAATATCGATATCTTACTTACTGCTAATCCCATTTTTAGACCCTATCCTTGCATTATTCTTGTTTCAAACACTTGAATCTTGATTAAAATGCAGTTTAAGCACAAAATCACTTTAAAGAATGGATAAAAGTTTGTTATGAGTACGAGGAAGCTGTGTGCCACCCTCTATTGGCAGTGTATTTAGTTTTATAAACGATTTTAATTTTTTGCTAACACTGGAACTAAAGCAACAGTGCTTTCAGGTATATAATATCAAATACCCCCGTCGCAGCACCCTGCATAACAGCAAATTTCTGTTTATAAAAATTAGTTTTTATCGGAAACTAGTTGACATAGAATAATAGTTTAAAGACCTTTTTATGTCATTTTTTCTCCTCTTTTCAATGGTGCAAAAAAATTTCGCAAAAATTTTTGAATAAGTGAAAATTTTGGCAAAAAGCTAATTTTTTACAAGAACAAAAACCATGTTCCGGGCATCGGACGTGTCTGGCTAACGAACTTGTCCAACGGTTTGGGACTTCCAATATTTCGTAAAGTTGGAAGTTTCAGCAAATCACCAAATTTCGTAAAAGTAGGACACTTTGTTCGAGAGTTATCGTGCGAACATATATATATATATATATATATATATATATATATATATATATATATATACCATGTGAGTTTTTTGAGAGTTGCCATTTTTATTACAACAAAATTTATATGATAGAAATGATACTGGAGAAGGTTCTTTTTTTGGATGTAATGGAAATGTAACCAACCAGAACACTATCGGTTGTAGTAGCCTCAAGTACATATGCACATTTTTACCGCCTGACTGATAAATTAAAGAAAAATTGAAAAATTAAACTTGGGTAAAAAAATTTTTTTGCTCATTTATGTTGTCAATTAATGCACTAGATTAGTTTTATCGAAAAATTAATATCTAGTCTCATTTAAAAATCTATAAGTTGATATCATAGCTCGAAAACCATAAGAGCTATAAAGCTCCTGACTATAGCAATCGGTTACCCCCGTCAATATCTGCAACCCTTATTTGAAAAATTTTTCGATTAAATAAACGGTTTGGCTGTGATAAAAATGGCAACTCTCAAAAAACTCACACAGTATATATAACTAACGCGAATGATAACTTAGTTTTATAATAATTTATATCTCTTAAAGTGAAATTATACGGCTCCCTCTATTTATCTATATAGTAATAATAAGTGCTCTTCTAATGGATTTTAAAAAAAAGTGGCAACTGATCCCATAATTATTCTATAGATACATAATAATATTTATTGTTCGGATATCCTTCTGGATACGCTCGGTACCTGAATAAATCCTCTCTCTAGTAGTTGCCGTAGCTCTAGCCGTTCGATCGTGTAATGAAAGAATATAAATTTGAATTATGTCGCGCTTAATTTCATTATATTAAAGGTTATATCCACTTGCGCTGTGTAACGCGAGCGTATTATACATTAAAGAAGTGCCATAGAGAAATACTACACTTATAACAGTATAATATGTACGTATACTAACTCACTTTGTCCATTCAAATCGATTGTATTAATGGTAAAATGGGTTTAAGAGTTCTGAGCGTGGAAATCCTACTTTATTTTGAGATAAAATATAAGTAATCCTAAAGTTGTAGGATAAAAGTTTTTGTAGAGCCTACAAAGCCGCGTCTCTCCCACACCTATGGGAGAAATGCCGCATCAAGGAAAGAGGGACACCGCATAGTTCATATTAAAAATTTTGCATTTTATACACATCTCCATATACATGATGCATGCTATATGTAACCATTTTTGGCACGTTATACATCTTAACCAGTCAACTTTTTTTTGTTCCTGAGTACTTTTCAAAACATTCAATACACAGGCAATTATCATTATTTTCATTATCTTCACTAATATGAGAGCTCTTCCTGATCCATTAATGTATCTTTTATATTTACGTGACATAATTTACAGTCCAAAAAAAAAATTGCATATTTAAAGTATAAGTCTATGTTTTTAATATGTAATATGATGCGGTATCTATACCAATTTTAAATGCGGCATCTCTCCTTTTTGTTGGGATAAGATGCCACATTGTGCTATAGCAAGCATAGTGTGGAATTCTAACCTAAAATTTTATACAGTACTTTTAAAATATACCTAAATTAATAACAAAACTCATTTGCATTAAAACACTGAAATATACATTCTTAAATTCTAATGAATTAAATGCTTGATGACCCCGAGTTGGTCTGGTGGTTAGCAACTCCGCTTTTTGTCTGGTAGATCGTGAGTTCGCATCCAACCGGGGGAGATTTATCATCCTACATCAATCGCAATATTTTCATTTCATTTACAGTAACCATACTACCGCAACCAAAAACTATAATATTTCGCCAAAACGGTGCATATGACCTTAGCTGTTGCGCACCTAACCAATAGAAAAAAAAAAATGCTTGATAAAATATTATGTTAAAAAACTTACTTTTGAATATTAAAAAGTTGGATAATTACTAAACTGATGGACTAATCATAAATGTTACCATATATACAGCTTAAATAAGTAACTAATTTTAAACATATAATCCATTGTACTGGTACTGTAAATAGCTATCGATGTAGATACCAAAACAGCGATTTTTAGATTTTTTGTCTATCTGTCTGTCTGTTCACGCATCACGCAAAACTATTGGACGGATTTTAATGAAATTTGGTGTGATAATAACTTATTAACTGGGTCAACATCCATAATACTCTTTACTCCGGGAAAATTCCTCGTTCCCACGGGAAAATAGAAAAACAATTTTGAGCATGTGCCTGCATTACACAAAAATTATTATTCTTTGCAAGTTCTGTATAATTATTACACTTACCTACATATTTCTCATTGAGTTTATAACAACGTCGCGGGTACGGCTAGTTTTAAATAAAGTTGCAAAATTTTTTGGCTTACTACATCACTGTAAAAGTTTCATTTCAAAAATAGTTTTATTTTTGACACACAAGAAAATAGATGTTCCCCACTTAACACATCTTACCGATAATACCACTGAAAAAAATTCTGCAAATTGCCAGTATTATACGGAATTATTGAAGGCGGGTATAGAAATAAAAGTATGCTGTTGTGTAGGTTTAAAAAAATGCTCTATACACAATAAAGAGTGCACGTAGTAGTGGAGAGCACAGCGCTATGCAAATATGAAATTTATTATTTAATATTTACTTTAATCTTTTGTTAGATGTGCTCCAGTTTTTGTTAGAAAGAATACGTGCATACAAAAAAAAATGTATATTATAAAAAGATTTCCTTGGAAAAATCTGTTTATTTATTTAAGCTATTTCTCTTTTTTTTCATAGAAATGTGTGCATACTTGCACGATAGAAAGTATACAGTTGAACTTCGGTTAACTTCGTGGTAATTTTCACGAATGAGCTCTCAGTATGGGGAATAAATTTATAAATATTGAAAACGACTAGTCTTGTAACAAAATTATTATAAAGTTTGAACCAATTCTGATCGTATAGTTTGTGAGATAAAAATCTTTATATTCATTTTTTTTGACACGCAGGTAATGGGGGAATCCTCAAAATACATGGAAAATCAGCACTCAATTAAAAAATCTATTTTAAAAAAACTTCTTTAGAAACATTAAAAAACAAAATTCATTAATGTAAAGGTAAGGGAAGAAGTTTCGAAAAAAAAAATTTTGAAACTAACCATTTGCTTCCGAGACTATACTAAAGTGTGCAAGCGTTGTGTGATTACTAGAGAGCAGAATTATATGCACAAAAATATTGAAAAATATGCAATATAATATGCACGATTTTATGGTAAAATATGCACCAATTTTTTCAAAATATGCACAAATATGCAGTAATAAATGTAAAAATAGGGTCTAATAATTTTGATGTAGGTAATAATTGTGATGTAAAATAGCAAAAATAGAATTTTTTCTAAAATCTAAAACAGAAATAAGAGCATAAGGTACTTACAAGCAGGGCCAGATTAACCCTTAGTGCAGCCCTAGCCACCGTGAAAATTGCGGCCCCTGCCTTTTGCTTAAAAAGAAAAAATCGTAACTTTACCTACTTTTTTTCGAACTTTTCCTAAAAAAAAATTACTGACGAGTGGGTAATCCGGCCGTGCTTACGGGTTTTCCACAAATACAGAAATCAGTGTTATTTCCTGTACCAAATTGAAGTTCTGGGATAGATTTTTTCCAAGACTGAATTAATAACATCTTTATTTTTGGGATTTTAGATAAATTTTTTGCAAGCTCCGTTACAAAACGTTTTGGAATAAAACTTTCTTCACGAACAAATGTAATATTAACGCTTTTGTTACCAAATTTTTTTATTTTTAAATGTTTTTAGCATTAGGAATACTAAATATTTACTTTTCAAGAATTAATCTGCTGATTTCAGTGTAAAATAGGAAAGCATAATTCTATGTTTTGTTAAGGAAATTTGTATCTCTTTTATGAAAAGTGCTAAATTTGGTGAAAATATGCATATTTATGCAAAAAAACTTGAAAATATGCAGAATTTTGTCAAATATGCAAAATATGCAAATTGTAAATAGTCTTAATCAATTCGAAAAGTGGAGATTCTGGTACATCCGAAGTTTTATTGATATATGACCATAACTTATCGATATGCAAAATATGCAAAATTCCGCTCTCTAGTGATTACTTTTGGAATATGGAGAACAGGGGCAGATTTAAGTCTAAAAAAAAGAAAAAAATTCAAGATACACGTGTACTTTAATGTACAAAAGTTTTTTTTTCACTTATTATTGACACGAGAGGTTTGCATTTTGTCGACTAAATTTGTGTTTGTCTATAACGAAAACTGGTTGCCTAGCAATTTAACGAGAAGAATTGTCAACTAACAAAAACGCGGCAGCGGAGAAATTTGAGTTGTAGAAATATTATTAAATACATTGTTACCATGGTCCTGAAATCAGTTAAACTTACCCATACGAATTTTTGTTTCGTTTTTATCGCGTTTACCTACAATGAAATGACCAATGAAATGTTTTGTACCAGTTTTTTCGTTGTAAAAATCTGTCCTAACTTTCTTTCATGGTAAAAGTGAAAAAACTACAATATTCTTATGGCGCTTGATACAAATGAGTTAAATTGCCATTACAATAAATAGCTTTTTAAAAAAAATTCCAAAAGTGTTTTTTTTATAGCACATTACTTGTAAAAGACTCCTTAAGATACAATGTTAGATTAACAATAAAATCACTTTCAAGATTAGATAAACTTCTGTTACGAGTATAAGGAAGCTGTGTGCCATCCCCCATTGGCAGTGTATTGCGACATTTTGCAACAATAATAACTGATAGACTTGTCTGGAATTTCATAGTTTCTGTTTAATGCCCCAACTACCCTTAAGACCGCCCGATTTTTACTTATACACTATGTTAAAATTCATAATATTTTTTAAGCGGAAATTTTAAACTTGAGATTTCATTCTTTAAAATATTATTTCCACAACGATTATACTCGGCTCTTCAATCCGAGTTTAACCGAAGCTATATCTTTTGCCCATTAAAATTTTGTGTTAAAAATACCTATATATTTAAAGCTTGAAGTGTCTCTTTAATTTCAATGAATTCCCATCAAACTGTTGTCCATTGTTCTTCACACTTTTCCATTATATTATGGTTGCGTTATAGTCATCAAATCGTGACGAAAATTATAACGCACCAAAAGCAACTTTTTTTTAAAAAAATTTTCACTTAAAATGAATGTGTCGTCGTAATACTCGACTCGTAATGTTTTAAAAAAAAATTTTTTTTTTTACTTTGAATAATAATTTGAATGCGTAAAGTCTCCTTCTCACTTGGTTCATAAATAAATTTAAATATATTTTCGCTGAAAAAAAGAAAAGTGAAAAAACTTAGAGAAAACATTTTTTTCTGGTGTGCATATATGTATCCATGTAGGTGGAAATAGCAGATAAATTCAATTCTCTCCTCTCTCTGAGTCAAGAAATTAATTTTCGTGCTTTCTGTGAAAATTTGCTGACACAATTTTTTATTAAAATAACAGTTTCTCTTATATTTATAATTACTTTTTCATCTTCCATTATCACTGTGAGAAAAAGTTTCTTTTATGTGATAATAATTAGATTAGTTGCTTGAAAACAATTTTTAAATTAATATGAATTAAGAAAAGAATGAACGTATAAATTATTATTTATTTACTTTTACAAAAAAGAAAAGAAGTTAAAAAATATTAACTAAATCGCTTGCAGTCTTTCTTAATAGATTTTTATTTAATTAGTATACTTTCGCTTTTCATAGCAAAATTATTGTAGATTGACAAAAGGCCATTATTATAATACATGAATAACACTAATCTGTGATGTAAATTAATATTAGTCACAGATGTCAGTATAATTATGAAGCAGAAATAAATTAAGTGAGGAATTACATCTACTAAATAATTTAGTTGAAAGAAAATCTACCCATTAACTGGTTATGTTTATACATATTAAGCAGATTTCATACATGCTAACGATTAATAAAACACTTTGCAAAAATACTACATTTATTTAATTATTTTTGACATGTTTCCATCCATATGTGTTTATAATCATTTAAAAGTTAGTTCGAATCATGCTTTTGAATTTCTATTTCTTCTAGTATGGGATAATTTCGGTTCTCTATGTGTTTCATGTAAAACTGTTATATTTTCTTCTGGAAGATGTCCTGTGTCAATTAGATGCCTGGCATCAGTTTTCTTAATTTCTGTAAGATCAAAAGTGTTTTACTCATCAGATTTCAAAATTATGTATATTAAATATTCAGTAGAATTTTGTGTATTTTATCTGAAACTGTACGAAAATATTTGTTGCTTTTTCTTTAGTTTTTGGGACTGGCATAATTTCTGAAAATTTCATCAAATTGAATAGGTAGTTCCTAAGCTACAAATGTAAAATACGAATGAAAATTTTCATTTTTCAGGGAAAAAATTCTATATTTCAAAAGTGACCAGTGATCACAATGCTTCCGCTACTCAGCACCGGATCTACAATTTTTTAGAACCGGGGCAAAAACTTGAAAATGGCGCCGCCCCCCTCTCCAACGTTTGACATAAGTTGTCAAAAAAACTCATAAGTATATATGTCCTTTATAAAACTCCTATTTTTCTCGTTACGGCAATGATAAAAATTGAGGGTCTTGTAAAGTTGATTTTTTATTTTAATAAATCTACTCCGAAAGTACTACAAGTTGTGCAAATTTCAAAATTTTATCACCAGCCCCATCAGAGATACAGGGGCGCAAATTTACAAAATTTGGAAAAAAGTCAGTTTTCGGAAGTTTGTAAAAATTAAAGGATACAAGTTTCACAATTGAAATAGTGTGTATTTGTTTCATAATGGGTAGTTGTACCCGTATACAGCTATTCTCATAAAAAATACTAAGAGGTTTAAAACATTCTTTCTATAAGACAAAAAATGTTCAAAAAGTGAATTTTGCTAAATTTTGATATCCAACTATAGATAAAGTTTTCTTATGGAAGGGACGAAAATAGGTTAAATATGGACATCACTTAATATAAAGAGACATTCATTACCTTTAAAATGGTTTTTATTTCAACCTTTTAGGATGAACGGTTTATGAAATATGTGCTTTGGCATAAATGGCTGCAAACACAAAAATCAGCACAAATTGGGAAACAAAAATGGCTACCACTCTTAAACGGTTCAAGATAATTTTTTTAAGAATTGTTCTCAATACTTCAAATATAATATAGAAACAACTGGAAGAATATTAATTTTTTCTAAAATGGTCGAGCAACCAACACTTTTTTAGAGCATTTGATATAATAGACCGACCTAGTATGATTTTGGCGCCCCCTGAAGCTGACGCCCGGGGTAGAAGCCCCGGTTGGCCCCCCTTAGGAAGCAAAAGGAGTTGTCCTCGCTGTAGAAGTTTTACTTCAAAATTAGGCTACACAATCACAAGTGTTTTGGATGTGATAACGTCTGTCTGTAGTAAAATTTTGTATTTTTCAAGCAACTGACAAAATATATTTAAATGTCTGGAGTTTGGATGTCTGTCTTAACAGACTGAGTGAGGTAAAAATGACAATAGAACTAGAAATCGCTAACAGAAATTTTAGTAAAAGTTTTTGTAGCAGTAACATCAAAGCGCACTGCACTGTTAATTCAAAAAGAATTTCAACAACTATTAGTTTTTTTTCGCCGTTTTATCATCTCCCTCGTTTGTAGTAGCTCGGAAAAACTCTAAACCTATAGCTGAATCGAAAAAAAACTCTTGATTGTTGGTTGCAGCATGATTTTTGCAAACAAAATAGCAAAACAATAGCAGTGTAGCTAACCGTTTGTAAAACAAAGTAGCGTTAACATGTTGTCAACTTTGATATTGCATCACGCGTCTACTCCCCTTCTGTCCCCTCGTTGTCCCTACACATCTACGTATTATAGTTAACCCACCCACGAATACGCTACCACGAATGCCACTCAACGTTCATGAACAATCTCGCCGGGGATGATATAACCCAACCGACGGTGATTGTTTACAGAGAGGAGCATATGTAGCGGGTTTGAATAGATATACATGAAGTTTTGGGGATGAGGATGAGTTATATCAACAATAACAAGGATAACTGAGCTTCGAGGTTGCGTATTTTTGGCTTTCATAACTTTTAATTAAATTTAGAAAAAATTTAGAAAAAATTGAAAAAATATATAGTTGAATCTTTTCTATATGAAAGAAACTAAGAACTTTAAACATTAATTATAATAATTTCCTTTGATAAAATAACTCATCGACTGTTTTTAAGCATTTAACCAGTACATTTATCACAATTTTCATAATAATATAAAAATAAAATAAAATATTTTCATGTGTAAATTATTAACTTGTTTAGAAAAGTAACTGTTTAGCAAGTCGTGAGGTTTTGAGTGTTTTGAGTTATGGTTTTTCTATTAAACTTTTTTTTTTAACGGTCCTAACACACCGCATAAAAAAAGGTTCAGCTGTATTAACTGAAAAAAAAAATAGCGCTTGAAAAATTATCAAACTGGATTGGCTGAGACTCGAATCCAAGATAGTGGCAAGGCGTTTGATTAGTGATCAAAAATACTGGATTCGAGTCCCAACCGCTCCAGTTTAATAATTGTTCAATTACTATGCGATTTTAAGTAGGAACAAAAGTTCGTCATACTTAGTAATGTTTATAATCATTCGATAATATTTAAAATTTTGAAAGCTAAAATTTTGATTTTAATCGGGTTAGTAGGTATACTGAGTCATAGATTACCGGAAAACTACGGTTTTTTTTTGACAATGTAATATTTGCTGGAAACAAAAACATTTTTAATAACATTGGAAAAGTATGGATTCAGAAGTGTGAGAAAATATATACGCATTTTTCAGTTGTTATGCATTTTTTAGTCTAGACTGCTCACTGTACCGGACCGAAATGGTGCGAGCCCGACTCGCTCTTGGCTGATTTATTAAGATACCGAGAAATTGACTATGGTTAATTTCAAGTCGCTTGTGACCTCCAATGTTAAACGCTCCCTACGATCTGTTCTGAATTCTACAGACGACTATACTATTCGCATCACAGACCAATGTACACCATTATACTGCTAGACAAAGCGTAAAGCCAGTTTGTAGGCATTTTTCTTGAAGCAGGTAACAGTGTGAGACGGGCGAGATTTAAGGAATACAATATAATGTCAATTTTTGATTAAATGTGACTATAGTTATTGCAGGACATAATTTGTATACGTGCGTATTTTGAAAATAAAGTGAATACCATTTTTTTTCTTTCAAAATTTTGCAGTTTCTTTTCAAAAAAGTACAATTTGATTATCAATATTATAAATAAATTGTTACCTCTATTTTCGCCAAAAAAATTTTAAACTTGTCATTTCATTATTTGACTTTGTTTGGTGATAAACCTCAATATTAAGACCAGCGAAAACCGGACAGAATTTTTTAACCAATCTTCAACATGTCGACCGGTTTCGGTGTCTCAAAACACCATTATCAAGACAAGAGTATAAAAATCAATAAAAATAAAAAATTAAAAAAATTTTCTCATAAACAAAAGAAACTAAAAACTTTTTAGTTTGGATCAAAACCAATCAAATCAAACAATGTCAAATATAGCAACTCGTTGATTGCAAAAAAGGAAATACGTATATCACTAAAAATGATATACGAAAACGGAAATGTGAAACAACAAAACATCTGAAGACCAAACTTGCAATAGAGAACAGAAAAAGTAAAAGAAGAAACGAAACGAAAAATCATTTTTAGAAAAAAACATCTGTAAAAGCCACAAATCGCCTTATGAAAGTCAATGGAACTAATTTGAATAGGTGATTCAAACTAAAATGTGTTTCTTTTGTTTATGAAAAAATTTTTTAAATTTTTTCATTTTTTATTTTATTTTTATTGATTTTTATATTCTTGTCTTGATAATGATGTCTTGAGACACCGAAACCGGTCCACATGTTGAAGATTGGTTAAAAAATTCTGTTTGGTTTTTTGCTGGTCTTAATATTGAGATTTATCGCCAAATAAAGTAAAATAATGAAATTAAAAGTTTATCAATATTATATTTTGACAATAATATTTTGAAAACATTACTACGGATACAATCGGTTATTGCATTGATTACTACATTACAGAGTACTATTAGCTTAGAACTTGGTCGTACCTAGCTGCCTCAATTATACATTTATATAACTAGTCTATATATAATATAAAATATGTGTAATATGTTCATTGGTCTGTGATTTGCATTTAGTGTTCAGAGGTACAACTATCTGGGTCAAAATTTACGAATAGTAGGTACAGAGTATTGTGTATCAAACACAGTAATTTATCTCTTTTGTACAGGAAAACTATTTTCATTAAATTAATCTAGGATGTATTATTTGATGGTATCCAATAAGCGATGACACACACCGCAGAAAATGGCGGAAAAAGAAAATCAACCATCACAAAGCAGTACTTTATGTGCCATACATGTATGTAGTGTTACGTTATGTTGTCGTATCATTCCTAAAATGTGCAACAAATTCCAGCTATTTATGTGTGTGTATTGGCGCGTCATCATGTTTGTATGTGAGTGTGTTCATTTTAGTTGCATTCGACACACACACACACACACACAGAGAGAATCATGTCACAGTGTCTGTCACAGCTAGCAGTGAGTGTCACTCGATAAAATTTGTTGTTATTGATATTTTTCATTTTACGACGACAACAAGAAGAAATTTTCATCGCTTCGATAAATTTTTCCGCATTGTAAAATTAAAATAGTTTATAGTATTTTTAATGAAAAATATTTTTAAAATTTTTAGAACCACTACTACATGATATGGTGGAAAAGTTATGTTTCAGGAGAGTTTCTTTAATTAAAGGAATTTAAATATAAAATAACAAATGGGTTAAGTTTCTTTGAACCGTTTCGGCTCTTTCCGTGTAAAAAAATACCATTAAAAGACTTACGACAGAATTTTTATAAGTATACTTATAAAAGGGTGAGTAACGAACAATACAAATTTTAATATACTAAGGAAATGTTAGTAAAATATATGTTTGAAGTACAGATGAACTTTTTTTTATGCGAGGGACCGCATAAAAAAATCGCAAAAAAAAATATTCAAAAACTTCAGGAATAGCTATAAAAAGTATAGTTCACTCCAGACAGCGCTCGCTCTAGCGTTTACGCCGCCCCGGGCAAAAGGGAATAATTCCGCCCCTGCAACAAAATGAGTGATCTTTTTTTTGGTCCCTGGGTGTGAAAATCGCGGCCTATTTTCTTTTTTTTATACCGGCAACCTTGTTTTTTTGTTTTTTTTTTTTGCTCGTCAGCTGTAAAATGCCGCACCTTTTTTTAAAAAATTACCGCCCGTTAAATTTTCCGCCCCGGGAAAATCTTTTCTTTTACTCACCACTTATAAAATTGCCACCCTTTTTTACAAAAATTTACAAAATTACCGCCCTTAAAATTTGCCGCCCCGGGCAAATGCCCAAGTTGTCCGCCCTTGGAGCGGGCCCTGCTCCATATTTACAAAAAAAAAAAAACTTTATGCGGTAGATCGTGCAAAACCTCAAGATTTGCTTAGAAGCTGCTTTTCTAAACAAGATTAAGCATTAATTTACATATGAGAACATTTTATTCCATTTTTATGATATTATAAAAATTGCGATAAGTACATCTAGAAAAAAATTGAATGATGCAAGATGCAATAACTTATATTCTTATGCAATGTACTTAAATGTCTAAAAGAAATTAATAAGTGATTTTATCAGAGTAAATTATTATAATTAATATTAAAATTTTTTACTTCTTGCTTCTTAGGTCACTAAGCTGTACTAAAGCTGTACTAAATATGAAATCGTTGATAAAAATAAATATTAAAATAACACATTTTACTAGAAAATTGACAGTGATTTCAAAATTGACCTTTACAATTCTAGTTTTGTTAAAAATAAAAGAAACAATATCGAAAACCTATTTAAGTAGCCTCAAATTTTGTTTCTAAAATAGATAAAATAAAGTAAAAAAAATGTTTTTTTAAGAAAAAGCTGTTATTTAAAAATGGGCTAAAAAAAAATGAAATAACTACTGAGTGAAGTTTGAAGCAATATGCAACATAATTTATAAAAGCTTGAGGTGTTATCATTAATTATTTCTGTTTTGGATATAAGTGTAGCTATTTTACTTCTCAGTACTTACCAAACTTAATTAAACGCCTCAAGCTTTTATAAATTATGTTGCATATTGCTTCAAACTTCACTCAGTAGTTATTCCATTTTTTTAGCCCATTTTTAAATAAAAGCTTTTTCTTAAATAACATTTTTTTTACTCTATTTTATTTTCTACTCTTTAGTCTGATTACAATTAATTTAAAAAAAAAAAATAAAGAAGTAACTTTTTTACCTATATTTTAATCGGTTAATTTACCCTAATCAGACATAACTATGGAAACAAAAAATTGCAATGTAAAATCAATGGACAATCAATTTGACAATTCGAAATGTCAAAAAGTTGCATAGGACTAAAAATCAACAATTTTGGTTTGGGGCAATTTAGGGAAAAACTAATTATACAATATTGCATTGTCATCAAGGTTAGACACGTATGCAAAATTTGAAACCTCTAGCTCAATTAGAACCTGTCTAAATTTTGATTCCAAGATTTGATCTAAACCAACATACTAACATAGCAAGTTAAATAAAAGCTTTTAAAAATAGTTTTTCGAGCTTTTAAAAAATTTGGTATAGATACATGATGACGCCATCAGTAACAACAAAAATGATATGAATTCTTCAATTTCCCAGGACTTTCTAATTGCAAAATATTTTACATTCCAGTCATAAATTTTTTTTAAATCATTCTGTATTTTATTAAAGTTCTCTCCCCTAATATCTAGTATACATTATATTATATCTATCTAAAGCGCCAATCTAGTCAGTTAGTAAGCAAAACAAACAACTAATGTATCCTGTCGCTTGGATATAACAACAACAGCTTTTGCGCCCCCTATTAATAAAACATATAATATTTATTTAAAGGGATACACATCGCACTTATTCGCACCCTAGCTAGCTGTTCCATCAAACTCATCCATCTTGCATAGCGTTAGCGAGGTATAATATACGTACATATGTAAAATTTAACATAATAAAAGATGGATACGATCTTTTGACATTGTTTTAAGAATTCATTACGTTTTTGATATGCGTTTAGTTGTAAAAATCTATCTACAGATAGCAGTTTAATCCAATAAAAAAATACTAATTTATTCATAGAGCGCGTAATATAATGCGTATATGTTTAACGGAGATTGTGTAAGTTGATTTTCTAGACAAAATAAGTCTTTGTCAGACATTTAACGTTTGAAAAAATATCATTATTTAATATATCTATTCAATTTACTTACAAATGAAAAGTTATTCCAGTCCCCTTCCCCATTATTCTAAACTATTACTCTTACAAGTTACAAAAAAAAATAAATATTTCATAAACAATAATTTTACCACATTAACAGGGGCGCAACAACCAGAGGGGTCCGGACTCCCCCCTAAAATTTCGTGAACACCTCATAAAATTACGTAAAATTACGTTCAATTAATTTTATTTATATTAAAAAGTAAAATTTTTAATGGTCTATTGATATTTTTTATTTGAAAATCGAATTTTCGGCGATGATATTTTAAATAAATTTTCCAGTGTTATCGGAAAATTGTGTTATTAAAAAATTGCGTTGTTTAAATTTCTATTGGACGCCCCCTACAATTTTGAAGTTGTTGCGTCCCTGCACATTAATACCGCTAACCTTTTTTATGCGGTCTTTTTCTGTGCAACCTTTTTTATGTTTTTTTAAAAAAATTACCATTAAAATGCATAATGAGAATCAAAATCAAGAGAAAGTAAGAAACTTAAACATTTACCAAAGATTGATTGAGTAAATTTGGGATTAATTTGGGAAATTCTGACTAGTTAACCATGACATTTGTGGATTATTTGTAAACTTTTTAAGGGTTATAAACTTGTGTGAATTAGCGTTTAAGTATTTTGTAGCAAGTAAGTGTAGTTTTGATAAGAAACTAGTTTTAGTGTGTTATATCCTAATTTATAAGGAGAATTTGGTGAGTACCTACCTAAAATTTCTTAATATATTTTATGGTTCATATTTTCTTTTAACTAAAACCTCAAATACCAATTTCTGGGACCGACTGAAAAATTAGCAATAATTACGGGAAACAGCGAGCATAAAAGAGTTAAATTTTATTTAGGAAGCGTATTGAATATTTTGGATAATTGAGTATAACAATGGGTCCGCAAAATGGTGTTTGAAGTTAATATATTTTATTGGGTTCTACATACCATTGTGATAATTTTGTGTTAATTTACGTAAATTGATTATTTTATTCGTTGATACGAGAGAAGATTTTTTTTTTTTATTAATGTAATTTTTGACGGGTTAGAATAAATTAGAAGGAAATGCAATTTCGGTTGTTTTATTTCAGTAAATTTTAGATCGTTTAATTCGGCCAGGAAATCCACTTTTGTCGCCAATTAATCCATTAGGGATTAACCTTGGCAGGAGTTCGAACCCCTGCTTCAATATTCGGCACATGAAAATTTACGCTACCCTTGTGTCGGATAAATCATATAAATCGCCGTTCCTTAGTTTTTCCATATACATATGGTTAACTACGGGGCACGGTAACAAAATAAAACGTTCTCATGTGTCAATTAATACTTTATCTAGTTTAGGAAAGCAACTTCTATGCAAATCGTAATGTTTTGAGTTATGTATTTTCGATGAAACTTTTTTAATGCGGTCCCGATCCACCGCATACAGGGTGTAAAATAAATAACTTTCGTCCTTTTGTGGGGTGACTCATAGCACCCTGTAGGCATTAAAACCGCAGGAATTTTTTCGGAATTAACAGTCGCGTCACCCCTCAAAAGGATAAGAGTTATTTTCCTTACACCCTATATATATATATATATATATATATATATATATATATATATATATATATATATATATATATATATATATATAGAGTGTAAGAGAAATAACTCTTATCCTTAGGTTTTAGTGTCTACAGGGTGCTATGAGTCACCCCACAAAAAGACGAAAGTTATTTGTTTTACACCCTGTACAAGTTTTTTTTTTACAATCGGATTGAACTATTTTTAATAAATATTTAGAAAATTTTTGAATATATATTTTTTGTGCGATTTTCTTATGCGTTCCGTATCCATCGCACAAAAAAAGGTTTCGCTGTATAATGTTATTATGTGCTGTAAAGATTTACACTTTTTTAAGGGGGAGGAGTTATAAAATGCGGATTACATTTCATATATGCAAATAACAATACATGTACATATGTATTGATAATAATATCAACACAGAGTCTAATTGACAGAAAAATTTTTAATTTGATACTTTTTTTTTTTTTTTTTTTTTTGAAAATTATTAATTATGATCATGAATAATGTAACAGAAATATTATTCTGTGGAAAATTAATCAACAAATTATCATTATTTTCGTTTGTTTCATCAGAATTTTTCGGGGAAAAATGTACAATGTATGTTATGTACGATTCAAAATCTCATATTAGTAAATTAAAAATACCCATGTCGCAGCATTCTGCATAACATAGCGAATTTCCGTTTATAAAAGTTACTTTTTCTCGGAAACTAGCTGACATAGAACAATAGTTTACAGAGCTTTTTTATGTAATTTTTTCTCCTCTTTTAAATGGTGTAAAAAAATTTGGCAAAAATTTTTAAATAAGTGGAAATTTTGGCAAAAAGCTAATTTTTTGCAAGAATAAAAACCATGTTTCTGGCGTCCGAAGTGTCTGGCTGAAGAACTCATCCAAGGGTTTGGCTCTTCCAATGTTTTCACCAAATTTCGTAAATATTGGATACTTCGTTCGAGAGTTATCGCGCAGACACATATATATATATACACACACACACAGACACACATATATATATATATATATATATATATATATATATATATATATATATATATATATATATATATATATTTATTGAATATTATTTTTGGTTTCTAAGGACCTCAAAACAAATTCCTGGCATAGTCCCGCGTTCAAGTCGCGTCATAACAGTGGCTGTAATAGCTGAATTCCATTCTGGAAATTCGCTAATAACCAATATTTAAAAATTTTGAAAATCAGTGGCGTATTTTGTGTAGAAATTTAACAAGCATACAAAGGAGCGAACTAACCTACGACCCTTTTTCAGGATAAGATTAAAATCTGACCGCGGGAGCGAACTAGAATGCACCATTTTCACTGCAAGGGGTACGTTTAAAAAGAATGGTTGTGATACCACACACATTTAAGTCAATTCAGACGTTTTTCCATACTCTTTAGAAGTAACGTTTGTCTACTTACCCCGTTACTTTTTTTTTTAAACCGTCCCGTAGCCTATGTTACCCGGAGTGACATAAGGAATTTAACGAGACCACACTTTTTTGGGCAGTCGCCTAAAAAGAATAAACCATCTATTTAAATATTAAAATAATATTTTCCGTTATGCCACTGTTACACATCAAATGTTTTACAAAATTTTCATAATTATTAATAATTCAATCCCGTACAAACATAACATATGGCCGATTGGACGGGATTGCACTGGTTCAGACGGACGGACGGACGGACGGACCGACCAGCTTCAGCTGTGTGCTCGGACATGCAAATGATCAGATTTATTACCTATTACGTTTGGTAAAAAATAAGTTAATATCAAAACATATTAATATCCATCATTTGGCGTCTGATGATATTTAGTAATATTGGGAGCTGGCAACTGTGGGGGATCTAGCAGGCTGGCTGGCTGCACGTTATCAAACATTCATTACGATGATCATAAAATGGGGTGTTCTCTCCCTCCCCCTCCCCACTTCCCTAAACTCACACACACATCCTATGTTATTTATTTAGTGGAACCTGGTTCGTATAATAACTGGTTCATTATGTAATATGTGATACGTGATGTTTGGTTTAGGTGATTTGATAGGGTGTATGTACCTAAATGATGCTTCCATACAAGCGAAATTTATGCTCGTATTACACGACGTTTGTTTCGCTGCTGTGCTGGATACTGTGATGGCTCCACTGTCGTCATCACTATACCTACTTACTTCTACTACCTTTTACCGGAGCGGTTGAAAACTAGTATTCATGTGATAGGTGTGATTTTTTCATTGATTAACGATCAAATATAGCAGAGAAACAAACATGGAAAATAGGACAGTGTCCGTTTACCGATAGGCGAAGAGTGGTGGTGATAAACGGATGGTAAACGCAGTGGAGTGTGCAGCCAACATCGTGGAAAGCCATCACAGTATCCAGTACTGCAGTTCGTTTGGAAGTCAGCAGAGAAATAAACGTCGTGTGATGCGGGATTTAGTTTAAATAGAAAAGTTCTAAAAATCCACATCGAAAAATTTTTAAAACGTTTCAAATAAAAGTTCCTGGAATTTCATATTCCAGTTTTCATTAAAATTTAGAATAAACTTTTAGTAAATGAGAATTAGCTTTTACTAAAATATAATAAAATCTGAAATATGGAATTCGATAAACAGGGACCGCATAAAATACATCGCACAAAAAAATATTCGAAAACTTCGGAAACAGCTCTAAAAATTATAGTTCGTTTTTATGTGGTGAATCGGGATCGTATAAAAAAGTTTTATAGAAAATACTTAACTGAAAACGCTCAAAACCTCACAATTTTCTTAGATACTACTCTAAACAAGTTAAAGCATTAATTTACGAACGTGAGCACATTTTATTTCATTTTTATAACAGTTGCGATAAATAAATCTGTAAAAAATTTATATTCTTATACAGTGTACTGATTAAGTGCTTAAAAACAATCAATAGGTAATTTTATCGCAAATTAATGTTTAAATTTTTTACTTTCTCTTGCTTTTTATTCACACTATGCACTCTAAAACCGCAAAAAAGACGCACAAAAAAAAAAAAAAAAAAAACAAAAAACGACGGGTTGCACCCCGGGAATGCAGGCAGAATTGAAAACTTGAATATTAACGTTGTGCATTTTTGATATTTTGGAATGGTTAGGGAATAATTTTACACGAATTGCTTTAATTGTTATCAGTATAAAAGTACTATCATTTATGTGGCAGAATACAATATTTATTTATTGCGCTATCGTACACAAACATGACAATTTATATTACATTAAAAAGTTTATTGTCTACTCTACTGTACTGTCTACTCTCCATCCGTCTTACGAATTTTCGATTAGGTCACGTTTCCTGACGCGAGTTTAACAATTTTTACCAATTACAAAAAAAGTGTACAACGCAGTTTATTGTCTGCTCTACTGTACTATCTACTCTCCATCCGTCTTACGAATTTTCGATCACTCTTCATCCGTCTTATGAATTTTCGATCACGTCACGTGTCCTGACGCGAGTTTAACATTTTTTACCCATTACAAAAAAAGTGTACAACGCCCCGCTAAAGAAGTTTTCACTTCAAAAAATCGCATAAAAAAAGGTTATGTTGTACCTACTGTTTGGAAAATATTATAATTATCTGTAAAATAAAATTAAAACAATTTTACTAAAATAGTGGAACATAATCAAATATGATGACTAATCAAAATTTAATTTTAAAAAAATGAAAACTTTTCAACTTTTCTTTTTGATGTATGCACGGAAACAAAGCAGAATGACATTTTGAAATAAGCGTAGGTACTACATACAAATATACTCGTATGTACATAGCAAGATATAAGTTTTATAATATATTACAAAATAAGAGAGAATGCTTTCTGTAATAATAATAATAATTCTAAAGCACACATATGTTTGCTGTCATAGATTATATATACCGGCGAAATAAGTGTACATATATCGTAAAACCGTCTAGACCCGGACACTTTTTTTATATTTTTTGGTATAGTTTTATGTTTATACATGTTTCCTTCATAGACATCACCAATAGAAGTATTACCATTAGAAAGAAAGAGCGTATATTATTTGTTATATCCCTGACCCATTTGTTTCATTATAAGTAAAAATAAAAAAAATAAAAAATAATTAGTAAGTGTCCGGGTCTCCAACCCAAATCCGTCTTGACCCGGACACTTACTTAAATAATGTAATAACATGCAAACTAACCTCTCCCGTTGGGGTTAGGACAGTGTTTTATATCGTCTGATGTCTTTGAACCTGTCAAAGACTTCAAAATATTTTGTGGGAAGGGAGAGGAGGCAATGCATAGTATGCCTCTCTATGAAGTAAACATACGATATGACACCAGAAGGAGGCATAAACCGCGTAATGCTGGGGGGAATATTAACGTATGGACAGTGGGAGTTACAACTAGTGCGAATCGCGTCCATAGTGTAATAAACTGATGTGTCCGGGTCTAAACGGATATACATATATAGCATGTATTTTTTTATATATACATCGAATATAACTTCAAACATCATTAGATGATGCGCGATAAAATTCTGAATACATACATGTCAAAACCAAAACAATATAGCAATTATGACGAAAATTACATGTCTAAGTTAGACACACATTTTATTTCTTTGAAAAACTGTAGGATAGTAATCCTGTAAAATGAGATAGTAAATGTTGAAATTCGTAGTTTTTATTGGTACAGCTGTTTAGAGGGTGTTTTTCTCTCTCTAATGACGTCAAGAACAAATGTTTATTGTAGAAGGTTAATGTAGAAACTACTTACTTTGAAAATTGGTGCAAAGTGTCCGGGTCTAGACGGTTTTACGGTACCTATTACATAGATGTTCCTTTCTGTCAGTGTTTCTGTGTTATGTGCATATAATTCATTTTAACAGAACTCTATTTTATCTATGAAACACCTATTTATTTATTTGATAATAGTTACTGTTGCTGTAGTAATCTATGTAACTCTATAGTCTATGAGCACATTTGCAGCTATGCAACTTATCATAAATTATAATAAATATACTAGATAGCTTGGTACTGTTTGTTTTCCAGTTTTCCCGTGCCACTTTATTTGGAAATTCGTTTTGACAATGAACGAAATGATCGTGGTTTGGTAAACAATTTAATTTAACGGGTTTTTCAGTATTTTCTACAATAATATATTTAAAAGGTACATATTTTAGTTTTTAGATTAAAGGTTTTCAAAAATTTGCGCCAGACTCAAAAGGAAAATGTGTTTGTTTGAAAAGTATAGATTTGTTTTTTTTTTCTTTTTTTTTTTTATAGCTATTAATTTAGTTAAAGACAAAACTCAACCTGAACTATTTTTTTTCATTTTTAACAAAATTATAATTTTTTTAGATATGTGATTGATTGATTATCGAACTGGAGTGGCTCTCGAACAATGGTTCGGTAGCACTGACCAATGAACACTATTACACAAAGCGTAAAGCCAGTTTGTAGGCATTTTTTTTGAAGCAGGTAACAGGGTGAGACGGGTGAGATTTAAGGAATATAATAATATAATGTCAATTTTTGATCAAATGCGATTATATAATTATTGCAGGACATAATTTGTATACGTATACGCATTTTGAAAATAAAGCGAATACCACTCTCTTTTTTTCAAAATTTTGCAGTTACTTCTCAAAAAAAAAAAAAAAAAAAAATTATTAATATTGTATTTTGACAATAATTATTTGAGAACATAACTATGGATACAATCGGTTATTGCATTGCTTACTATATTACAGAATATTATTAGGTCGGAACTTGGCCGTATCTGGCTGCCTTAATTATAACATTTATATAATTAGTCTATGTAATATAATATAGGTATAATATATTCATTAGTCTGTGCTCGGTAGCCTAATGGGTAAGGCGGTTAGGTAGCAACCAAGAGATCAGTGTTCAAATCCCGGTCGATCCAGTTTGATAATTTTTCAATCACTATATTGTGAATTTTAATTAAAATTAGAATGGTCACATACGAAAATTAAATCACATTTCCTGAACTAATTTAATTATTCTGACTTAAAAGCCTGATTTATGTAAAAGTACGTAATAAACACGTATATTGCATAGAAAATTTGACATTTTTCAATGTCAAAGCATTTAACTATAATATTAAATGGTATGCATAAGCTTGAGCATTGTGAGACTTTGCTCAAGTAAATATGAATATGTTGTTATATACACACACATATACACATCTCGGATACATGCAGTATGTATAACAAACATATTCATATTAACAACATATTCATATTTACTTGAACAAAGTCTCACAATGCTCAACTTTATGCATACCACTGATTTTGTAGTCAGATTTATCGGTTTCTCTGAAAAATATCGAGATTGTAGATGATCTCTTATCACGGGTTGTATTTTTTGAGTCTGTGGGCCGAACTTTGAGAAACTCTGGTCTACATGCCACTTCCTTCAATAAATACCGAATTCTATATTTACTTAAGTTTCTTCAGATTAGATCGAGATTACTCGTAAACTGACTTTTAGACAAAATCAGTGAAACCAAGAGGCGTGCGTGAGGATATTCTTACCTATATCTACTATTTAAATTTCTGTCATTTATTCAATTTACTTACAAATGAACTTTTATTTTTACAGATTGCAGTACTAAACCAAATTATTAATTAATCTATATACATATAATAAAATTGTAACGAGACCATTTCTGTACATGGAATATTTTTTGAAAATTGTACTGGTACTGTAAATAGTTATCGATGTAGATACCAAAACAGCGATTTTTAGAATTTTTGTCTGCCTGTCTGTCTGTCGGTTCACGCATCACGCAAAACTATTGGACGGATTTTGATGAAATTTGGTGTGGTGATAACCTATTACTTGGGTCAACATTTAGGATACTTTTTATTCCGGGAAAATTCCTCATTCCCACGGGAAAATAGAAAAACCATTTTGAGCATGTGTATGTATTACACAAAAGTTATTATTCTTTGCAAGTACTGTATAATTATTACACTTACATACTTCTCATTGAGTTTATGACAATGCTGTCCGCGAACGACGCCACGGGTACGGCTAGTAAACAATAAAAAAAAATGTAATAAAAATATACAAAAGAAAAATATTATCAATTATGTGAAAAATAATTAATTGCTTTAAGGAAAAATTTAAAATTCATTCAACCAAATGAAAATGATGACAGCTTTATAACATTATTATTTTATATTACCGCTACCGACCGTACTACCGTCACTACCCCCCTCCCCTTCCCTTCTCCAACAAAAGCTCTCTGCTGCTTTGTGGGGAAAAAAAAACAAAAACATAAAGTAGTATGTTTCGCATTCGGAAGGAAATTCATACAAAAATTAAAATGAAAAATCACAATAGCCTGTCACACAGGTCCAACAGCCCGACCGGCATGGCAGTGTGATGAAAGTGGTGGCTTAATGATACCTATCAACATAATGAAAATGTATACCACAGTCCGTGAGGTGGGAAATCCCGCCAGTGAGGGGGTTGAAGGCACTGGAGGGGGGTACCAACAACCATTGGAGTGTGAGATAATAAATAAAAATTAATGTTTTCTGTTCGATGTCGTCATTATTCACTGTTTTACAAAAAGGCTTCGTGTATTAATATATGTATAGATATATATGTACAGTGTACCCTAGGTCACTATCAAAAAAGGGTTACTGAGAAACTCTTAGGTTGACGAGCACCAAGCAGGAGATCTTGTAACTAACTTAGTATTTTACTAAAAGAGTAAAAAATTGACGATTTCAATTAGACTGCAGATACACGAGACACCAAAATGTCGACACAAATGTCAGAGTCCTTAAAAATTATGTATTTTTCTACAATTTTTTTCTCAAGAACGGAAGTAAATATCAATTTCAAATTTTGTACACATATTTATTAAGTATTAGACTATACAAAAAAAATTTTTCAAATTGTCCATTTTATAGATACTGCAGTGTGACGATCCGAAAATCCAATGCCTTGTTGGTGGACATCCTAGCGCCGGTAATAAACCACCCAAAATCCAAAAACAAAAAAGATTTATAAAATATATGAAGAGTACCGGCACCTCTACCTATAATATCAATAAATTGCTGATAAATGATTACGATTTTTATCTTATTTTTCGCTCTTTAAAGTAAACTTAAAAATAAAAAAAATATTGAAAGTGTATCGAACTTGGGTAGAGGTGCCGAAGAATTGAATTATCTTTAAAGTAAAAAATTAAAAAAAAGGATCCATCGAATAGTTTTTGCGTTATCGTGTCCGCCAGAACCAAAAATGTAGTTCCGAGATATTATAAAATACATATATAAAGAAACGTATTTTCAAAATTTTATATTTAATACTCATTATTGCATGAACTACGTTTTTTGAATTTTTTTTATAGAATGCTGGATTCGGTTAATGTGCAAGAATCTTGTTTTTAAATTATAGTAAAATCACTTTGGGAACATATTCTACACATAATTTTCTATCAATTTCGGCAAAAAAAAAAATCGATTTTTTTATTAAATCTCAAGTAAACCTTCCCTTAAATTACTTTCAGCAAAATCACTTTGGGAACATATTCTACACATAATTAGCTACCAATTTCTGCAAAAAAAAAAAAAAATCGATTTCTTTTAACGACTCTCAAGTAAACCTCCCCTTAAAGTTTTTTAAAACTTTTGATACCGAATATGCCCCCGAACTTTGTGGTTTCTCTGTATCTGTACGTATACAATTTCATTATTTTAAAACGTGATTGGTATAATTTAATACATTTTGTTATTGTTTTATTACCTTTAATAAACGTAATACATATAGGTAATATATATTGTAATATACTGTTAATTAATTAGGTGAAAAGTAGCCCTAAGCTATTATTCCATATCAAATACAATTTAGGCAATTTTTATTATACAAATAAAGTATACCTATTTAGGTATATGAAAGTAAATCAATACGTGTGAGTATATGAAGGGTACAGGTAAAGAACTTGATACATCGATTAACATTTCAGAAATTTCATAAAAGTAAAATATATTACAGTGTCTTGATATTTAGTTGGTAAAAACTCAGTTTTTCTAACGTAAATTAAAAGAAATTTGAAAAAATGAGTTATCAAGCAAGTAGGGCCTTTTGGGGGGTTGAAAGTCAAAATGGTATGTATAGAACTGATCAGATCTTGTAACTGCTCACAACAGTTTTAAAGGGGTCTGTTTAAAAGCATTTATAAGCAATATATACCACTTTATTGCGATGCTAGCTATGAAGCCCCCAAAATACTCTACTTAAATGTTTCCCCAGTACCCTTCATATGTTAATAACGTGCGAAGTTTATTCGAAATAATTTTTCTAACATAGTTTGTTTACAAAATGAAAAATGATTATATGAAAATTATAAATATTTTTTTTTTTTTTTTTTAATGAAAAGTTGATACTTTTAAGTAGGGAAATAAATATATGGATACCGGGTCGTGTAAAAAATTAATTAAATTAATCATAAAATTTTATAAAATAAGCCTGCCTGAAGGTTTCAGAAGAGTTTTTTTCTTTCTTTAACAGAAATGTAATCTTTTTTTCCTACTCGTCTCTACTGTAAGAGCAAGCGATAATAATAGGGTACTTGACTGAAGTTGCAAAAATATTCTAAAAGCAGTTATTCTATATCAGCTAAGTGATTTTTTTATTTTCGACAGATTCTGTAAAAAATCATCAAAAAAAATAACCCTACAATTTTAAATGAGAAAAAGGCGGGAAAAACACCTCACTATAGTGACGTCACATTTTGGAGCAATTAAACGTCAATGTCAATATTTATAACCTCAAAACTATGATTATATTCATAAAATGTCAAAGTAAAAGCAAGTATTTATTTGAATTCTCGTCGATTATTATTACTATATACATAAGTTAATAGAAATATTCAAAAGAAAACACAATTTCACCTCACTGATGAAAATTATCAAAATCGATATATCTAGCTACAAAATGTTACGTCATTTTCAAGAAATGGCGCGTGTTCACTAATTTGAATATTTGTTGAAAAATGGTGATTTTCAAAATAAAATTTCTAAATAGTTATCAAATTTTTTTATGTTTCATCATTAAAACTGAACATACGTAATGATAATGCATAGAATTAATTGACATTTGACACAAATTTTAAATACAATCAAGTACCGTATTCAAATTATTACTTTTTTGGTACAAAAGAAATTGGTAAAACTGTACGCGGTTGCTAAGAACTAATATTT
This sequence comes from Brachynemurus nebulosus, assembly GCA_035578155.1. Taxonomy (NCBI): domain Eukaryota; kingdom Metazoa; phylum Arthropoda; class Insecta; order Neuroptera; family Myrmeleontidae; genus Brachynemurus; species Brachynemurus nebulosus. The sequence continues at coordinate 17,760,472 of JAPWDM010000012.1, read as the reverse complement.
TGGTTCAAGTTCAATTTGATTTTTTGCTCAGAAACCATAAGTTTTTGATTGACAGACACAATTTTTAATTTTCTTTTTCTTTTTTACGATTTCTAACGTACAAAACTTTAGTAATAAAATAATGAGAAATCATATCAAATAAACTAAAGAGAAAAGTAAATTTAAGATAATTACATATATAACTAATCAGTATAAAAACGTATTTAAAACTTTCTTGTTTGTTATCAAAAGTGTGCGATAAAACTTTGATTAAAAACACTTTTAAAAAACTTTACTGTTTTCTTGAAAACAATTTAAAACAATAAAATTATTACAAGTGAGTAAAATTTTTATCCGTATTGCATCTCTAGTTTGCGAGATAACGTAATACACAGTTTTAATATACGTTACTGCATTCAAACATGAATAAATCTGTGTCAGAATATACTTCAAAAATATTCAGTCAAGTTCTTTAAGAAAAATACGTTAAAACTAACCTAACATTGTTACAACAAATATTTTATAACCTCTTTTTGAGGTGATGTTAAGATTTTTTTTTCATTTTTTAGCTCCGTTTATAGGTAAAATATTGAGTTTCAAAAAGACGTTGTCGAAAAATATAAATTTAATAAAAATAGTATATTTATTATTCAATGAGCTGGTAATGATAGCCATTCCTCACGAAAATGAAATTGCGACACGAGCCGAGTTTACGAGATGAGTGTCGTAATTCATCTGAGTGAGTAATAGCCATTGCAAGCGAGTAGAATACTATACTTTTTCTACAACCGTTTCCGTTTTTGATTGAAATAAAATTAAATATAAATTTTAAATCAAAAGAATAACATTTTTAATCTATCTCTAATTTCATTAAATGTTTGCATATGTGTGTATGGAAACGATCAAAATGAAATTCAAATTGTTTTGTTTACTTACACGTTACTACGTAACATAATTATATGAAATTAAAAATTGAATGATATACTATTCACAAAACAGTCGTAAACCCATTGAATAATGAATAATACGGTGATTTCATTGGTCGAAAGGTACTGAGTAATGATCATTCCTCCACACCTTTGAATAATACCTAACTTTCTCAACAATTAAAAAATAGGTATATAATGAGTGTGTTCTTCAACAGGAGTAGAAAAATGTATATTATTGGTAGATATTCTTTAAACATGTAGCAAATTTTTGAATGGAAATTTCAGCTATGACAACCAATTCAAAATTTTTTCGAAATTTTTTCATAGCATGCCAAAGAGCGGAAAAGATCACATAAAATATGTTTTAAACCATTACCATATGCGGGTTTTTAGAAAAGATAATTTCTATTACTGGAAATTTGCTGTGACGAGGGTATTTTCTATTTCAAAGCTGATAATTACGAGATGGTTCTTAGTCAGGTTTGATAAAAATTGGTTCAGTCGCTTCTAAGATAGCTTCACACTTTTTCTTATTAATTAATTAGCGAATTTTTCACCAACAATTTTTCCCCGTATATGTTTAATGTTTAACTACAAATGAAAACTAAACTTTAAAAACAGGCTGCCCAAAAAAATAAATAAAATTGAATTAGACCCGAAAAAGAAATCTAATTTCCATTATCAACAATCTAAACAGCTCGCCAAAAAATTTTTTTTTGGCACTTAGCCTGTTTTTGAAGTTAGGTCTTCAAATTATATTCATCTTTCGTTTGCGCAATTCACAGTTAAAACTATTCACGTCTAACCATACGTAATATGTATGTGTATTTCATCCAGAAAAGTCGAAAGTTTGAGAGCATCACACAGTTTGGTTAACTGACGGTGGTAGTAAGTACCTAGACAAAGCCAACACACAATCTTACATATTATGTTCATTGTACGTCGAAGAAGAATATTACTCTGTAAAAGTTTTCTTGGTCACAAATAATTGAAATAACAAAACACTGTTTGTTATTAGTTCTTCTTCTGTTTGTTATGCTCGAATGAGAGCTTCAGCACAGTTTGAGCTTATTTAGCTACAATGTGCTTGCTTTGGTTGGTAATTCTTGATTATTTCAACTCAATTGCAGTGTAACACAGTAGCAAGAAGTTAAGTTAGTAATTCTTATATAGCAAAAATGTTTATTGTCGATTGTTGAGGAAATATATTAATTGTAAAGTTACGTAGATTTTATTTTTTCAAAATTTTACCCTCTTAAAAGCGTTAAAAATCGTAAAATTTTGCTTCATAAATGAAAACAATTCAGTTCTATCCAGCGGATAAATTAATAATCATTTAACCGAATAGTACTGGTATTTTCCACTAGGTAGTACCACCTGTCGGTCGGAACTCTTATGAGAATGAATATTCCATTCATCATTTACATCTTCATTTTTTCCGAAATTATTATTTAGAAAAAGTGCTGTTTTGCTCTTGGAAAGTAAATGTGGTCTATTTTTGTAGAGAATCTAGTTATCTTTTGAATTATAACATCTAAACCGTAATTATCTAAATATTTATCAATTTATCATCCATTTAAAAATGGAATTACTTTGCACCAGCTCAAAAATTGTAACAGACATTATTACTATATTAGTAAATAAAAACACTTTACTTTGCAAAATACCACTTTTATTGTCAGGGCCGTGGAGAGAAATGGCGGGCCCCGCGGATAAAGCACATTTCTTAAAAACTTCTTCACCAAATAATGAATGAAGACCACAAAAAAGGTTTTTACTCTTTTCCGGGCCCCTACTGACCGTTATGGGCCCCCTCTTGCAGCTCGGGCGCCGGGGCTACAACTCCGGCTACCCCACCAAAAAAAAAAAAAAAAACTGAAGACATGTTTCGGTCAATTCTGAAACGTGTTCAACTAATATCAAATATGGAATACCATAAAGTAACGCTCAAATCTATTAAATTTAGACATTATTATATTTTTGTTACATATTTGTAATCCTATACAGTTTTTCAAGACTATTTTGAAAAAAACGTCTGCAATGGAGCAGTCATTCAATATTTTATAAATTTTATAATACTAAATAATGCCAAAAATAATAAAATCTTAATCAAAATAACATAAATTTCAAAAATCTATTTTACTCCTAATAAAACGGCGATGTAAATTTTAATTTGTAAACATAAAAATAAAAGATTTTAATGTGGTTAATTTTTGTGGTGTGGAAAAAACATAGATTGAAATAATTAACCCAAAAAATATTACTCTTATTCTCTTTATCTGTCTATAAAAATTTATGTGATTCTATGTGTAATTAGTTTTTCTCTACAAGATTGCAAATATTTACAGGTTTTATAAAATATATTTAAAATCAGTGGCGTGTCTACAGTTTAGAAATAAGTTTCAACCTTTTTTGGTCTGTATGGCTTCTTTTCGGGAAAAAAGACACCGACTCCAATTCTAGAAATTAATAATTAATTAATTTTTCAACTTTTTGGAGTTCTCTTTTAGGTGAAATAAATCTATAAATTTAAAGTAAGGAATTGTTTAAAAAATATCGTTGGGGAATAAAAAAATTGCCTTTGAAGTTTCATGTTGATTAAGAAGCCCACCACAGAGAAAAATGCGATGTGCTGTTACGGGAAAATTTTTTTGGTTATAGGTATTTCAATGAAAAATGATGCTACAAATTTAAAATTTTGCATTGTAAGCACCCGAGTCAAGATTTTAACACTGCATTGACCCTTCTAACATCTAAATGAGCCTACATTCACCCTAAGTGAACCTATATCGACTCTTAATGAACCTACAAACACAATGTTTACAAATAATAACCCTACATTGAAGCTACTTAACCGTCCATAAACCTATCTTAATGCTATTTAACACTTTATAAACAATTAAATAGTAGGTCTGAGCAGGTTCGATGTAGTCTCAAAACATTTTATTAGTTTAAAAAAATATATGGGAAAAAATAATATACATATATACAGTGTCTCTCATAAAGTACGCATGATGGGAAACAATTTTATTATTGATTCCTTGAAAAATATCCTAGTGGGCTTAGTTGGTCCATCAGTTTAAATGAGATACTAGCTAAACACGTCTTACCGCCCGCTTAATATTTGACAGGAAACCGAAAATTTCAAATTTGTGAATTATGAAAAATGATAATCCTTTGAAAGTTATTGATTACCTCCTGATGAAATTTTGGCATCGTATCAAAATTAAGCATAGTAAATATATTCCGAAAGCTAAATATCACAGTTTGCAAAAATAAAACCCAAAAATCTGCTTTTCCAAAATACGAATTTAACTGACCCTAAATTCAAAATAATTGTACGAATTCTATCAAAATAAAACTTACACCATTCGTTGAGATCTGCGTATTCATAAAATCACAATTATCATCAAAATATTGCTACAGACATCGGTGTTTCAATAGAAAAATTTAACTTGGTCACAAAAAGACACGCTCTGTAATATTGGAATTCTAACAAGCATGAATAATTGTTATTTCTTTATTTTCTTTGCAGTTAGTAGTCAAAATACTCGTTACGTAAATCTCATTTCATTGATGACAATTGTGATTTTATGAATAAACAGATCTCAAAGAACGGCATAATTTTTATTTTGCTAGAATTAATGAACTTTTTTGTATTTAGGGCCACTTAAAGTCGTATTTTGGAAAAGCAGATTTTTGACCTTTATTTTTGCAGACTGTAATACGTTTATCATACCAAATTTTGATACGATGTCAAAATTTCCTTAATATTTCAAAGGACACAATGTTATTGTTTATATATCACAGATTTGAAATTTCCGGTTTCCTGTCAAATTGCAAACTGGGATAAGATAAGTTTAGCTATTTTTTCATTTTAATTGATGCAATAACTAACCCTGCTAGAATATTTTTCAAAAAATTTTATTAGTAAAAAGTTTGCCATACTGTGCGAACTTTATAAAAGACACTGTATATATGTATGCATATACATTATATACCGGAATGATTGACAAAGATGAACAATAGACATAAACGAAACTTTACGACACAGACGACGGAAATGGCCGATAAGGCGTGTGAATATGTTTCAGCTATTTGAAGAAATGAACTAGTTTTCTTTAAAACGAATTTAATAAAGTGTATCAAATTTATTGTCAAATATGTGTAGTAATTTTTTGTTTATTTTGTATCAATTTAAATGTAAACAACCTCACAAAGTATTACGTAATTCATCTGATAATTAAAATTGAATCAATGTTAAGTGTAAATTTTAATTTGAACCGGGTAAATGAACTCTACAATTCATAAGGTGAAAAATTAAAATTTTGTGTTTATATGAAGAAACTGAGATGAACTAGAAGTGAAAACTGTGAAAAAATTAAAAAAAACGTTACATTATAATTGTTAAAAATTGAAGTGCATTTAAAATAATTGTTGGCTTGTTGTGGTGACGCCCCAAACAGAAGTGGCTTGCAAGCGGTAAACAAGCCCTGGGGTGAGATGAAAAATTAAAATTTTGTGTTTATATGAAAAAACTGAGATGAACTAAAAATGATAATTGTGAAAGAACTGAAAAACCATTACATTTTAATTGTTTATATTTGAATAATAAGGATCAAATAGTTAAATTAATTGTCAAATATACATAGAATTATTATTATTAAAAAATAATATTAAAAAGAAATTATTACCATTTAAATTGTGTTTAAAATATGTAAAACATGGGTTAAATGATTTTAATTTGAATTGTACTTAATGTATATACTTAAAATTAATAAACGTAAAATAATAAAATACTTTTGTTTTCATTTTAAAACCATATCTATACGTATGCGTGCATGCATACATCCATACGCGTACGAATGTACACATATATGTATGTATGGATGTATGTATGTACGTATGCGTATATGTATTAGTGTATTGTATGTATACGATTAAGAACCTCTTTTCAGCCTCACAACATCTGATTTTAAGGGTCAAGGAGCAGTATTGTAGGGTCAGTAGAGATACTACTTTGACACTATAAGTGGAGAATCTGTCATTTTGCGACAACATGTAGGCTTAATGTAGGCTTTTTTTACATGTAATTCTGAAACTACTTTAACCGTATTTAATTCAATTAAAAGGAGTAATGTAGGTTTAATGCAGGTTCAATATTTCGACGCGGGCAGGCAAATCTATTTAAACGTATACAAAAAATTTCAAAAGGGTTAGGAAAAGTATTACTGGAAAAAAAACTAATTCTTGAAATAAATGAATTATTAAACTAAAATCTAACAATATCTGGCAATGATGCGTTAAGCGTGACATGGCAGAGAATTTAAAAAGCTTCTTTTGCTAAAAGCTGCCTTATATTTTCCCAAACGATCACCCGTTTTGGGAGGCAACAACCTCGTCGAGACGCACTGACTTTAGTTTTTGATTCACTAAGTTATTCAAACTATATTTAAAGAAATCCGTAAAAGAGTTAAATAATTTCTTTTATAGCGCATTCATCCATAAAAACGGTTAAAAAGAAACACATAATTAATTAGAGGCAAGTAAAGTATTTGCAGTTATTTTGATCTCTTCTAAGGTTTCTATTTCTCTATGAGTATACATGAGATGAGTCTATCTAAATACAGTAGGTACCGTAAACTGGAATGAATCGGTACAAATTCAAAATTCATATCTTATTTTTATTTACTTTTTCTTTACTATATATTACAAATTTATGCGAGCCTGATTATTTTATTGAAGTAATCAAAAATTTTTGAAAATTTTTCCAGTCTTTGAAAATCGTCAGTAGTGCTGACCACAAATTGAAATTAAAATATATAGTTTCAAATTTTTTGTATTTATACATCCAAAAAAAGGAAATACTTCATAATTTTTTGTGGAAAAAAACCTAAAATTTTAAAGTTTGTAAAGTACAGCTGAACCTTTGGTCTTTTTTTGTGCGGTTTTTTTGTGCGATTTTATTTATGCGGTTTTTTTGTGCGAATTTATTTATGCGGTTTGTAAAAAATGGCCACTAAAATGCATAAAATGAATCAAAATTAAGAGACAGTAAGAAACTTAAACATTTACTATAATAACTTGCTTTGATAAAAATACTTTTAACGGCTTCTAAACATTTAATCAATACATTGCATAAGAACATATTAAGTTATTGCATCATTTAATTTTCTTACAGATGTATTTTTCAAAATTTTCATAATATAAAAATGAAATAAAATGTTCCTACGTGTAAATAAATTAAGGCTTTATCTTGTTTAAAAAAGCAACATCTATTAAAATCGATGAAACTTTTTTTATGCGGTCTCGATCCACCGTATAAAAAAAGTTTTTTTTACAATCTGGACCGAACTAATCTTTTATAACTATTTAGGATCAGCTGTATACGTAGAAATATCGTCTCTAACCACCCTACATTCGTCTCTTTATATGTGATATAGCGTGCCTATTGATCTATACCCAGTTTCCATTCACCGCTTTCCCACCCCTCATGATTTTCTATATAAAAAAATAAATAATAAGAACAGTTTATAATTTCTTTCTCTCAGATATAAGAACACCAAAATAAACTGTCTGTTTGAAAAGGTTAATTTAAATTGATTTTTTAACATTTTCCACCAAACTTCAAGCTTAATCACTATTGTTACCCAAACAAATGAGTATTCCACTAGTTTAAGAGGGATATATTTTGTCCCAATTCGTTGTCAAGTCCCAATTCATCCCCGTATACGGTAGTAGTATACGTAAGCCACCCAACATTTACATAAAATAACATCGAAATAAAAACGATACTGGTGCACTTTGCTTTTGGTTTTTTTGCCGTGTTCGCCGTGCTTGAGTGATGCGCTACTTACTTGTTACGCTCCTTTCACATTATACGGTTTTTGCCGTATGGCAAAAAACCGTACGGTCACATTTTTTTAGTGAAGTGAAGAAAATGCCGTTGCCGTGCCGTGTAGCAGCCATCTCCTGCCACTGCACTTGACGGTTGCCGTACGGCGTTTTTAACTCAGTAGTGTATGCAATTAAATTGATGCTTTCATATTTGACCGCTTTTTTAACGTACGGCAGTAACATTATTTTGTTGAATTTTATGTTAATTATTAATTTTATTTGTGAAATGGATGAAACTAATGTTGAATGTGGTAACCAGTATTTTAATACATTGTAAGTAATTTCCAAATTGTGTGTTTTTACGTTAAGTTCGCCAAGAAATTAATCAAAGGAGTTTGTAAACGTCCGAAAATAGTTAAGAAATTTATTTTCGTCATTTTTCAGGTCTTCAAAGAGTGTGGTAATAAATAATCCTACTTTATATTTCCTCTGATTTATAGAATTAACTTTAATCACACTTGTTACTTGTATGATGTTGCAAATCAAATGAAGATATTCAGTTTAACACGGCAAAAAACCGTGCAATGTGAAAGCAACTACATCACGGCAAAAAGTCGTACGGTTTTTTACCGTACGGCGAAAACCGTACATTGTGAAAGGAGCGTTAGTACACGGGGCTGACTGTGGGTTGGTGCTTCTTATCGCTTGCTGAACTGACTTTGTTGTTATGTACCTATGTATAAAAGTGGCTGATGCAAGTAGTAAACATTCTTTGAATCGCGTTTCCGTATTTAAATAAACACAAAGAAGTTTTTAGTAATACGATTCGTCGCCTAGTCAAGTGGCCTCCTTTCTTCACTATTGTATTTATGTATTTTGTAACTATAGTTTCTTTTACAACATTATACAGTATACAGTAGTGTTACCTTGTGTTTGTTGTGCTTACTAAGTCGCGCATCTGATTACAATAACGGAATACGAAACACTTTTTTTTTCGTTTTAAAATTTTAATACTGTGTCATACAATCCACTATGCTTGAACGAAATTCAAGAATTTTATACGGGTATCAGCCGCGCCGTTTACAAACATAAGAAAATGTGGGTACTTACGGGATGGTGGTTTGGCGGGGGGGGCTTGTCTGGATTAGATTCTTAGACTCTTGCGGTTACTACTAAATTTTTTATTACTCATGCGGGAGAAGTACTAATTTGGCACACACATTTCTGTACGCAAAATAGCTGTTTGCCCACTGTACTCTTCCCGCATACTTTTTTGCATGTGGAAAGTAACTTTCCACACGCAAATTGACAATAAAACACGCAAAATTTAATCAAAACACGCAAAGCCGCCTCTTAATTTTTCATTTAATAAATATTTCATAATTATTTCTATAGAAACCACCAACAAAGTAATTTAAACGATAATTAATTCAGAAAAAAAAGACGAACACTTAAAAATATTATTTTAAAAAGTAATAAAAATGTCAAAAATAGTGATAATAATAGAAAAAAGTATGTGAAATTTGTAATAAAAAATAGTATGTGCAACTCGTGCGGGATTGTCGATTGCCCCACTCAAGCGAATGAGTGAGTGCGCTCAACGTAGTGAGTGCGCTCAACTTCGCTTTCGTGGGCAATCGACAATTTCCCGCACTCATTGCACAATATACTATTTACGTTGAAGTGAGGAAGATACGCTAAAAGTGTTCAATCTGTATTCCAACCCAAAAATATATGCATATATTATGTTACAAATGAAAACATTTAAAAGAAAGTAAAAAAAAAATAGGATTTTAAGAAAAAAGGAATTGTTTTTTGTAATTTCGGGACATAAATATACTTTAGTCCCATCAGTAAGGGGTACTTTTGGTCTCAAGGGACTAAAAAAACACTTTTTCTCCTGCAATTTAAGGCAATCAACAATCAAAACTTATAGAATGGCATCAGCTAGTAAGGAAAATTTAAAAAGTGTTGTTAGTTAATGAACTATTTGTTTAAAATAATGAACAAATTTAAATCTGCAGATAAAGACAAACAGTTATATTGCTTTGTCTACTTTATTTAATTGGTCCACAATATACTTGATGTCATATTATTTTACAATATTTAAATAACATTTAAATATACTTTCTTAATATTTATACATTTAAATTATCCGGAATTACGAAAAATAATATAGGTACCGAGCGTTCATAAAATTCCGGAACAGCTGAAAATCTCAGTTAATATTGACTTTATCGAAAAATAACTCGGACAAGAGTTTCATGGGAAGAAATGAGGAACTAGAAAATGACCTCGAATTTGACCTCGAACATGCACTTGACCAAAATTTGGAGGTGGTCAACTTTGTTTTTTTTTTTTTTTTTTTTTTTTTTTTTAATGGAAACCCCTTTTTTGACCTCGGATTCGGAATGAGTGGGAAATACTACGTTCAAAACCATATTCATATTTCATATTCCAGAGTCGCGTGAAGGTCATAAAAACGAAATAAATATGTTGATTCTCAAGATACTGGTTGGTCAAGGTCAAATTCGCGGTCATTTTCTAGTTCCTCATTTCCTCCCTGTCCGGATCATTTTTCGATAAAGTCAACATTAACTGAGAGTTTTTGCGGAACTTTTGCGGAGCTGTTCCAGAATTTTATGAACGCTCGGTATACGCCACGGAACTAAAGTGTTTCTCTTGATTCCTCGTGTGGGTTGTTGCCCTCGGTCCTTTTCATGCCCACTGACAACAAGTTTCACACAAGCCATCAAAATTACACTTTAGAATCAACAAAAATGTCAACAATCTTTTAAGCTGCCGAATTAGTGTAGGGTATTTTTAATATATTTGTCTATAACTGTACCTATTTTAGCAGTAAAAAGAAATGAAGCAAGCAAAAGCAGTGATATAATAACACTTTAGAAAAAAAAAAACTATTAAAAGATAATGCAAAATTTAATTAATTTCTATACACAAGAGATGCTTGTTTGTCGGTTTTTATTACTGCTATATAGTTGCTAAACAACAGCTATGTTTTCATATTATTATGGCTAAGCTAGCTAGCTATACAGAGCTACTCTAGAATCATCTAGAAAATTCTGATAGTTTTTCATACATACCGTGTGAGTTTTTTGAGAGTTGCCATTTTTATTACAGCCAATTTTGTATGACAGAAATGGTACTGGAAAAGGTTCTTTTCTTGGATGTAATAGAAATGTAATCAACCAGAACACTGTCGATTGAAGTAGCCTCAAATACATATGCACATTTTTACCACCTAATTGATACATTAAAGAAAAATTCAAAAAATAAACTTGGGTAAAAAATTTTTTTCCTCACTTATGTTTTCAATTGATGCATTAGATTAGTTTTATCGAAAAATTAATATATACAGTCTCATTTAAAAATCTATAAGTTTGTATCATAGTTCGAAAACCATACTCCCGACTATAGCAATCGGTTGCACCCGTCGATATCTATAACTCTTATTTGAACAATCTTTCGATTAAATTAACGGTTTGGATTTAATAAAAATAGCAACTCCCAAAAAACTCACACGGTATGTACGTATAATGTTCATTCATTGAATCCGCTCCTAGGTATTTAATACATATTGTACTTGCAAAATATTATCCTGTCTTAGATAATAAATAGAATTCACTATAATTTTGTCATATGAGATAAATGTTGTTCCATATTTTTCACAAAATAATATTTTAAATATGGCAGCGCGCTCTGGTAGAAGAAATGCGGTATATACTATATTTCAATTTTCTTTACTATTATACACTAGATTATATAATAGATAATTCATATTTTAATGATGTGATGCATCTGATTTTGTGGATAACCCACAAAATTAAGCAAATATAAATCCCACACGTATCATCGAATTAAAATATGAGGCCTAAGACTCCACTTTACTAACAAGGAAAGGTTCCCAGGTGTCCGCCTCCGATTTCAATGCCGCTGGAATATGTTATCCTACGTCGAAATCTAAAAGACACGTATTTTTTTTTATCGGCGGAAAAACGGTTTGAAGGGGTGAAATCGCCCTTCAAAAATTGGGGTAAAAATTTAATTTTTCAAATATCTTGAAAACAGTAAGAGATAGAGCAAAAGTTTAAATTGGCGATATTGCTTTTTTTTTGAAGAGCTATCTATTGATATGCAATTTGTTCAATTTACATCAACAGGGGTGGTTGGGGGTTAATTTTGCAAGAAGGGGATGAAAATTAAACCATATAAAATCTACGTAAAAAAATCTAATATTAAGTCTAGGGGTAGTTAACTAGGGGGTGACTGTGTCGAATAGTCGTACTACTTGGGTAGTTTAAGAAGTTCTTATTGATGGAAAATAGTTTAAGACAATTAGAATAACGTGAAATGAAATTTTCGGTTTCAAAATTCAGTTTGAGCAACACTGAAGAGGGGGTGAGTCACTCTCTTAAATTACATACTAGTTTACATACACTTATTTTTAATATTAACACACTGACAGTGGGTAATAATGTCACAATAAGTGGTTCTGAAGTTGGACTATCGTACGTAAGGTGTGGTAAACTGGCGTTTTTTTTTTAGTCGTCACTCTTTTTTTTGTAAAAAAAAGTTACTATGAAATTTTCTTTTGCTCGTCACTTATTTTCTTTTTATGGAAAAGTTGGTGTTTTTTTTTTTTTCAGGGGCATTTTTTACGGTATCCTGGGCAGCACTTAGGGTAAATCCGGCCCTGTACATAACCTTCACTTGATTCAGTACTCAGTGTTACATATCATAAAATTCTGCAATTACCGAAACCACTACTGAATCAATCAATTTTGTCTCACAAATCACGAAACACGGCGTGAGAATAATTTCTTAATTTAAAATTATATTTCATCACTGCTCTGTGCTTTTTTATATAGAAAAATCCTCTTCCGTTTCGATTCTAATTATCGTACACGGTCACAATATTCGTATAGTAATAATAATTCGTGCTTTTCGTTTGCCATAGTCGAACGGAAACATACCGGGGAAAACCAAGAAAAATAATAATTTATCGCGAATAGATAGTGAAAAATATATGGATGTTTTTGATTGGACGTAAGTTACGTGAATTGAATTTTTTATTATACCCACCGTACAATATATAATCCCTAGTGATAATCTCTGTCACCTATCTATATTATAGGGCGTACCATACTTTGAGGAGAATAATTGTACCACTGAAAAGTAGAAATGTTATGACCAACTCGGGATGAATCTAGCCATTCTGAGAAATGATGGGCTCCGGGGCACAGCAAAAAAATTTTTCACCCAAAATACAATTGATAAACAAAAAAAAACCTTTTTCACTTCGTTCGAGCCCTTTTTTTAGGCTCGGGCTTCGAACAGTTGCCTTACCGGCCCCCCTTGCGGCGGCACTGAAGTTAGCCGAATCAAAATATACCTAGGTTAGCATTCGAAAACTGAATAATTTTATTTCAGTATTATCATTTTGTGTTATTTTATTAACGATTTTTAAGACAGTGAAAAATTTTAGTTAACTCGATGAGGTCATTAAGGGGGACCACTAGTGTGACCGCCTGAAAAAGAAGGTGATTTTTGGGAATTTTTTTAAAGAAAACTACTGTATGGAATGTTTTAATATTTTAAGGAAATATTCTTTGATATATAATAAAGTCGAGTGCCTGAGTCCTTAATTTTCTTTCTTTCCTGAGAATATGTCGATCTTATATTTTTAAATTTTTTTACTTCTTTTTGAAAAAGACCTTCTACTCCCATTGTTTCTTGCAACTTCAAGTACGCTGCTAAATTTGTTTATTTTTATAATTTTCATTTTTCACATCCCATTGACATTTATTTGTATTTAATATATTCGGTAACGAATTTAAGAGCAGGGCCGAATCTAAGGAGCAGCAGTGGCACGTATCCCGAGCGCCAAAACTGCAAATTCGGGGCCGCCAAACTGTTGAATTTGACGTTTTTTTTTTGCTCGCCACTTGCTTTTTGTAGGGAAAAAAGTTAAAAAGAAATATTTCTTTTGGGGCGCTGGTTTCTGCACCGTGCCTCGGGCGCCACTTAGGGTAGGTCCGGCCCTGTTTAAGAGTGGTGCCTTTTGACCATCTTGCTATTTTAATTAGAAAATAAAATTAAAATTATTAAATACAATTATACTTATTTCTATAAAATATTTTACATTTTTTTTACGAAAAACCGAAACTGACAAATAAAACAATAACCCAAATAACTAAAAAACAACAATAACTGCAATAATTGTGTATAAAAAACTTGTGTATTTCTGTCCACACGTGTTTAGTTGGCATACGAGTTCACTGAAAATAGAGTGGGGGAAGGCTACTCGACTATAAAAATAGAATAGTTCTATTTACTAAACTCGACCGTCCGCTCGACCAAGCCAGTTTACTTGACTAAAATGAATGAGTTCAAACTGGGCGAGTACTAAATTACTCGAACACTCGACTAAACTACTGGCTGCGTCTGAACCGGGCTTTTTTGAAAAAAGTTCACTCCAGGCGCTTCAATTACTAATTGAAGACAAAACGTTGTAGACCGCATACTATATTAGCATTGTTATTCTTATCAAAAAAATAATAAATTCTTAATTACTATTTTTTTCTAAAAAAAAAAACTTCTAAATATCCGTTTGTTGTTTCTCAAAAAATTTAAATAAAAACCATAATGCCCCATTATATTCTTCGAAAAAACATTACATATTTTAATAACATACGTAAGAAAGGATTGTGAAGGAAGACATGTGCGTGTATGCGCACATCAATTGTCTTCTCAAAAAAAAAAAAAAAAACACAGGCCCGACCACCAATGGGTTATGAATATATTTTATTGTCTATGTTTCAGTGTACGCAAGAAAACAAAAAAGCATGTGGACAAATAAATTCATTTGTTTTATAATTCGAATAACATCCTTGATTAAACATCTTTTCATTCTCAAGAAACACACGTAAAAAAAGACATGACAAAAGTAGCGGTAGTAGTGAGCTATGAGCTGTGAGCTTACTGCTTAGTATGTAGTGAGTTAAAAGATTTTTTATTATTATTCATGGTGTCATAGTCCCGACAGATCCGATAGTGTCCATGTAAAACAAAACGTGAGGCCGGTAACGATCGACTAGCGATACTATCTGTAAAAAAAATTTATCAAAAAGCGTGTTGAACATGCATTAAATTAGAGTTCGGGAGTTGGTTTTCTAATACCGAAACATATCTCGATGCAAAATTTTAGTTGCGTTGGACAATTTTCTCTATTTAAAATTTCTCCAATTTTTCTTTTTTTTTTTTTTTTGAAGCGATTAAAAAATTACGAGGAAGTTTCGACAAAAAAATGCCACTTTGAAGATCAGAATTTCACTAATGGATTCAGCTTCATTTTAAGAGAGTTTTTTAACACTATGAGGCCCGAGCACTTTCATAGTAAACTTCCCCGGATGCCGACAATATTTTTAAGCAAATTTTATGTAAACAAGTACATAAAACGGTTCCACAAAACACTAAATGATTCAACATGTATGTGTTATGCAGGTCAAAAGATCAGTAACACACATATACATACAAGCATACAACACACACATACATACATATGTGGATAAAAATATTATTGTAAATAAAAGATGAAGCCTAGATATTTTGATGATAAAACATATTATGTATATTTAAATGTACGATATGTACAAAAAATGAAAAGTGTCCGGTACGTAATAACTACATAATAAATTATTTTTATTAGAATAATATAAAATCTTTTTTATAAATATTTTTAAGTGTTTTGTTTGTTATTCTAAATATTGATCGCGGTCGGCCTCTGAAGATGTTTTGTTTGGTTTCGGATGCCGAAGCCATGGGATTGAAATTGTTAATGATACTGTATGGTGTACGCAAAGCGGTACTTACTCAGAAAAAATTTTTCATCTCCACTATTCAACATGAAAAAAGACTTTTAAAAACTGAGCAAAAAATATTTCTTTCTTGTGGAACTAGAGAGATAATTATTTGAAGCAGGTAACAGATAAAATTTAATTTGTTTTCGTGAGCTTCGGTAACTTCAACTCATTTTAATGAAGTCCTTGAAGCTTTAACAATGCTACAGAATAATACAGCCAAAAAATTAATCGAAAAAAAAGATTTCCAAACCACAGACTATTGAACAGTAACATGATAGAATAGACAGCGCAAAAGCTAGTTTCTGGGGTATTTTACTGAGGCATCTAGCAAGGTGTGATATGAGGAACATGATGTGCTATTATTCAGTAAACAAGATCATTTTTTTTACAAAACATAAATAGCATACGCATTTTGAGAATAAAATAAATACCATTTCTTTTATAAAAATTTTACAGTTTTTTTTTCAAACAAAAGGGTATCCCGCGATAAAAAGAATGGCCGGTTGACCCCCCGACGAGATTTTCAACGGCACTTTCAATGTTAATTATGAATCCTTTATGACTCAAAATTTAAAATTATTTATAAATAATTTTAAAGAACAATGTTTATATTTATTGTGTATCAAATTTCAAATCAATTAAATGCATACTTTAAGAATTATCAAGTGTTTTCAAAATATGCGATATCTCTCCCGCATTCACCCTACTTTCAAACAAATACATTTTCAAACATTATACGTTATTTATGCAATTCAAATAGGTCATCAGACATTACCAAAGGGGTTACTAGTTTACCATTATAGTTAGTCGCCCGTTTGCGGCAATTTCGATCAAGCTGTCGTTATTATTACATGTTACGACAATCTACTACTCCAGTGAGTATTTTGTACATATTCGATTTTGTCTATCAAATAATACATATATACATATGTACATGTAAACAGGATGTGCATGTGTGCATGTGTGTCATGGACCCACGTTTCGTGAACAGAATAATTATACAGTCGTGAAAATTGATATGCAAACAAACGAAAAAATAAAACATTTATCTTTCGAGAATCCCATGATCGGTTTGAGGAACATATCTCAAATAAATTAAATATTTATTCAAATACAGTGTGTTAATTCAATTTCTTCGTTTACTGTACCAACTTTTCAATATTTTGTCATATAATATGTACCGTAAACAAGGATTACTTGACCCCTAAGGTGTAACTTGAACCCAAAATGAAATTATTTTTTGTTTTGTGTTTAGTTTAGCCAGTAGTAGAAGTAAGTTACATGTTTATCTGATAGGTAACAGCACTAGGTTCACTGTGTTTATGTTTAGGTAGGTCTGAAAATTTACACTAGGTGTCAGGCGAGTGTTGTTTACTCTCTATTTGAAGTTGCTGTTTATTGTTATGTTGCTAACTTTCAACTGTAAAAAATATTTCGTCGATAGCTCACAAAGTAAGGTAAGTGTATAATTTTCATATTTGCTTCGTTACTAAAGCAAATTCAGATACATTCATATGCCAGCTATTTCCTTAGTTTCTTAATTTAAAGTTTTGATAAACCAGTTAGATCAGGGGTCGGTAACCTGCGGCCCGTTGCAAGCTTTCATGCGGCCCGCCAAGCAATATAACTTCCCGAACAATTTTTTTCTTTGCCTATGCAGAGTTGAGCTCTTTTGTTCTCCGATGTTTTATGACATGTAAATAAAACTGTTATTAAAAATTTTTCCTCATGTTCATTTTTAATAATATTTATATTGTGTTAAAAAAAGGAAATACCCCTATCGCAGTATCCTGCATAATATAGTGAACTTCCGTTTACAAAAATTAGTTTTTCTCGAAAAATACTTGACAGAATTATTTTTCAAAAATCCTTTTTATGTGATTATTTTCTCCTCTTTCCAACGATTTAAGAAAATATGGCAAAAACTTGAGGAAATTTGGGCAAAAAACTAACTTTTTCCACAAAAATTTTTTAGGCAAAAATGCCTAAAAATCCATTCCGGGCATCGGACGTGTCTGACTTTTTGGACTTCCAATATTTTTACCAAATTTCGTAAAAACAGGATTTTTCGTTCGAGAGTTATATAAAATTTAGTGAATATCATTTTTGGCTTGTAGAGACTTCAAAATAAATTATTTCTATCATAGTTCCGGGCTCAAGTAGTATCAAGACAGTGACTCTAATAGCTGAATTTTCGATTCGAAAATTCGTTTAAAAAAACCTATTTAAGCCACATACTACATTAAAAAATATTTGACTGTGCGGCCCGCTAAATTTTTTTTTTTTTAAACTGGCCCGCCATCCAAAAAAGGTTGCCGACCCCTGAGTTAGATAATTTGAGTCCATTATAACTAACAAGGACGTATTGTACTATAAATAGGAAAATATAGTTAAGAAAATACATCCACCTACATTAATCCAAAGAGGCTTATTCTCTTTTGGACTAAACAAAGACACGCTCTAACTCAGAGAAATAATTTGGCATACATAACAATTTTTATATGAAAATTTTTATTCAGTTTTGGTACCGATTCATATTTCTTGAATAAATAAAGTTCCTTATATGTTTGCACAATGTGTTTTAGTTAGTAACCAACATCCTACATGATCTAAAACTGTTTTCAAATGGAAATCACTTGGAAATTTAGATTTGGGCTCAAGTAACCCGTTCTTGAGGTTAACCTGAACCAAAATTTAAAAATTTATAAAATTTATGAACCATCAGAAAAAAATCCATATTATATAATAAACTAACCGTAGTCATATATAGATTAACATACTGAATTCCCTATTCCAAATAAATAGAACAGTTACGTTCAGTTTTAGAAATTATCAGATGATTTGCAAATCTGGGCTCAAGTAATCCGTGTTTACGGTATTTACTTGATCTTCAATATTGATATATTATGTTTTCATATCTCAGTGGATGTTGAACGAATGTTAAAATTTATTTAATATTTATATAGGATCTATTAAATAATATTTTGTCCTTTCGAAAGTCATTCAAATATTGATAAAACACTACCCCGGAACCAAATTTACCACAGTGGTAAACCAAACGTGTACATATAAATATTATTAACATTACCTCAGTAGGTAGGAAGTTAACACGGCGGAAAATATGTATAGCACCTAGAAACAATTTTATAAGCTTTAATATTGCACTGAACCATTTCTCCCCTAGAATTGAAAAAAACTAAGGAATTGACCAGAAAGTAATATTTCACCCCTTTTTCCTACTCAAAGAGAGACACTCGGTGCTCGTTGGAGGGGGAAAAATATATGGTAAGTTTGTCTACAATTTTAACTAATTAAAAGAAGTCTATTAGACGTTAATTAACAAAAATAATTAGGCAGATCAATTTTAATACGTAAATAAAAATATCAGAAAGTTTTACATAAAATAAAAAAATTGAGGGTGTTATGTAAGGTAAAAGTTTTTCGAAAATTTTAACTAATTAAAAGAGGTTTGTCAGACATTAATCAACAAAATATGCCAAACAGACCGATTCCTCAGTAAAATATATATATTATGATTTGCTATAAATTATGTCAATTTCAACGAGGTGTTTGTAAGGTAAGTTTGATTAAAAATAGAATTTTACAAAAATTCAAAAGTTTGTCGGGCACTCGGGCATTTCCTATTTTCGGCATTATTTACTATCGATTTAGCTTAATAACTTAGATGTTTTATCGGGTATGATTTTGTGCTAAGGAAGCTTGAACTATTAGCGCTTGATTAACTATGACAAATCTCTAAAAATGGCATTACTCTGATTTCATTTTGTTTAAAGGTGGTTCATGTGATAAAATATAATATTACCTTCAAGATAACTGTAAATTAGGGTTTCGTAGTTATTTCGAATAAAACGTATTAAAAATATACTTAAATTTTCTATAATTTATTCCGACAATTCTAGTTTACGGTACAATAAGAACAAAACATTACAAAAATAAATAAATAAATATATAAATAAATAAAAAAAATACTAACAACAAGTAGCAAGAGATCTGGAATGAAAACCGGAAAAAAAGAAAATTATGAAAAATAATATAAATATGTAATAAAGCACAAAGCACTTTTATTTTTTACACAATTTTCTAAAAGTATTATTATAGAAGCTTCAATTTTTTTTATCTATTTTTTTCATTCATAAATTGTAAATATGTGCATCTTTTACTACTCAAGTAAGTAACCTATTGTTATAGTAGCTATAGGTACTCTATGAACTTAACTATGCAGTTTACAATGAAATATGTCAGATTATTTCTAGCATCTGTTTCGTTTTCCATTTTTCTTTTTTGTTCTCTTTCTCGTGAAAAAAGAAATTTTAAAGTTTGTTCTTTCATGTCGAGTTAGTTCAGTTGTAGAACAATGTTTTAACATAAATATTTTATTACATTTACAATAAATTAAAACGACTTGTGATATGCATAAAAAATTGTTCTCTGGAGCATAGGTACACTGAGTGTACCACGAATTATATGTATAATTGGTGGTACAGGGTGACAGTAATTGGGCCAAAAAACTTGCGTTCGAGTCACTAATAGCTGAAATTTGAAATTTTTGAACATACATGGAGAGAAAATTCCTATAAAAATTACTGTGCTCATACTACAATCGACGTGTATCAGGCGAACATATTCAATTTTGTACGGTAAAATTGGATATGTTCGCCTGTTACACGTCGATTGTAGTATGAGCACAGTAATTTTTATAGGAATTTTCTCTCCGTGTAGCAATATAAAATTTCTGAAGCAATGTTCATTACTTCATTTTCTTCACTGCATGTCTCTGTCTCTACTGTCAGGGCTGTAAAAATTTGAAATTTGATCCAGTGATAGAGTGTGGTGGTGCAATTATAGATGTGAAATTGAATTTCGATTCTGCAAGTTAGTTTTAGGAGATGACTCAGGAAATAGGAGAAAATTTTTTTGTCCAAAAGCATCGAGTAGGGCATCAAAGCACGAATTTAATACTATGTATTTTTTTGTTGTTTTTGGTGGGGGAGGAGGTTGCCACCGACCCTTATTACTAGAAAGATCGCTCAGAAAAATCTAAAAAAAAAATAATTAATGAATATTAAAAATGAAGTGTATTATAAGTGCGAGCTCAAAAGTCCTCCAGAAACTGAGGTGAGGGGAACACAAATTGTATTATTTACATAGTTACCAACCCAACAAAGCAATTATGTTTTTAAAGGAGTGAGTGAATAAACTTCTATATATTAATATGATAACTAGTGATCGAAGAGGTTGCGGGGCTGACAGTATTGTCTTTATTTTTTTAAGGTATTAAAAATTGTTTATTTATTTTAGATAAAACATTTTGATGCGATTTTAAATATATACAACAGGTAATTATGGATGCCTATATACGGACAATATCCTCTTATATTGATATGTTTTGAATATATTTTAGATATGCGTGTATACATTTATTGTCACAACTTGCTTGGTCCGATTTTAATTTTATGTATTGTGTTAAGGTATGTTTTGATGTAACCAGTGAATGATTTATGTGTATCAATTGTCTTTTTTCTCCCAGTAAAATGTGAGAGAGACAACACATTATTATGTTTTCCAAAAAATATTTTTTTAAATGACAGCTTATTTTTTTATTAACAAGTTTTAAGTTACAGTCAGTCAGTCAAATTTTCAACAATTTTAATTTAAAAAAAGTTAAAATTTTTGTACTTTTTTAAAATAACGCTTTTTTGTAACTTGAAACTAATTTTTATTAACAGCTGATGGTTAATAGAGAATATACCGATACAATTTTTTTTAAAAAAAATGTATTTAGCCCGATTTTTTAACGTTTTAAGTTTTGAAAATATAAGTACGGTCCTGTCAGCACCGCAAGATTTCGAACACTGATGATAACAAAGATAAATGCAGATGTAGGCAAAAAAGTTCTTTTTGGTTTGCTTTTAAAAAAGAACTTAAAAAAATTACTTAAATGTCATTCAAATTGTATGTAATAATACTAATAATATTCCATCAAGTATACTTTCGATAAATCAATTGATTTATACAATACCAATATAACTGTTTGTCTTTATCTACAAGTTTGAATTTGTTTATTATTTTCAATTAACTAGCAACACCATTTAAGTTAAATTTCTGTAAATTGTGCTGATTGGTTTAAAAGCGGGAGCAAAATAATTTTTTAGTCCCTTGGGACTAAAAGTGAATTTATTAATCCCTTGGGACTAAAACTGGCACTTTACTCTCTATTATGAGGGTCTAAATCATGTCTCTTAGTCCCGGAATTGCAAAAATTCTCTTTTTTGCATATCAACACAGAATAAATAAGTCTATTTTATAATATAATTTTGAAATAGGGTAAAAGCCCCCTTTGTGGAACGGTATCTAATACTGGAACAGTTTTGATATTTACATATTTATTTCTTTAATTAAGTAAGGAAACTTTAAATGCGAGGTGAATTTAAATTGAAAAACAATCATTCTATTAATAATAACACAGGCCAACGACTAAAAAACTTTTTTAATACTTTAACCATATTTTTATGGATTTTAGTGTGCTGAATCTGAAAATAACAATAAAATTGCTGTATCACCCACCATTTCCCTACATTTTACATCATAAACCTTTATATTCAAAAAAATAGTTCAGAAAATTAATGCAATCAATATAATACTAAATATGCGAAAGCCAGCGATCCAGTATCTTATAATGAATATAATATCTTATAATTCCAATATCTTTGCTCAAAGTTCCCGCATTTATCAGAAGTAAAGTTACAAGAGGGTGTCTTCATTGGCCCTGATATAAGAAAAATGATGTTTGACTCTGAGTTTGAATTACACATAACAGTGAAATAGAAAGAGGCTTGGATTGCTTTCAAGGAAGTTGTTAACAAGTTTTTGGGTAACAAAAAAGACCCATACTATAATATAACCATTGTATCTAATATGCTTAATCGCTTCAAGAATTTGGAATGTTTAACGAGCTTAAAGGTTCATTTTTTGAACGGCCAGCTAGACTACTTTCTGAACAATTTAGGAGCTGTCAGTGAGGAACAAGGAGAACGTTTCCACCAGGATATCAAGATAATTGAAAAACGCTATCAGGGACGTTGGAACACCAAGATGATGGGAGATTACTGTTGGTACTTTCACCGAGAAAATCAGCAAGCGGCACACGGAAGAAAAAGCCACATCCGAAGTTTCAAAGAAAAGAGAGAAAGAAAATATAAGCCCATGGACTCTTAAAACTTTCATAAAACTTAGTATTAGGAATAAAAATATATTTTATGTGTTAAAATAAAGTTCTGTTTGTCTTGTACAAGTTATTTTTTTCCGCTCCTATAGAATATTAGCATATTTCATTAAATCTGACATAGCCAAAATATGACAAAACTGTGGGTGATACAGAATAATGAAATTCAAATTTGGATTTAGCACCCGAAAAAATATAAAGATCACCTATTAACATTAAAAAAGTTTTTTATGACCTTAATTTTGCAGGCCTGTGTAATTTTTGTTATCAGACGTTTCTTTCAGAAATAACTTCATTAATATGTAAATGTTCATAATTAGATACCGTTACACAAAGGGGGCTTTTACCCTATATCTCATTAAAACTGTAAACGAATTTGCCAGTTCTATTTTTAACATTTAAAAAATAATCAATTTTTTTTTTAAATTATAATGCATTTTAACATGTTCATGGTCAAAACCTATAATTGACAAAACGCCCAACTAGTACACTAATTTGACAGCTAATACACTTTATATGGAATTGTTGACGTCGTGCGACGTGATGTGTGAATTAACCAAGTTTCACTTGACGCCATACGACGTCCATGACCGTCAAGGTGTGAAAGGATCACCGTTAAATAAATGTGAAAATATTTTTTATGAAAATCTCATGTTCTGATGATGACTACCTATGTACTACCGTTTGCAAAAAAATTTCATAGTCAGCTTTAATTCATTGCATTTATTTATTTAATTGATGACGACAAGCGTAATCCTGTTAAGTCTTCACATTTTATTTATCCTAAATACAAAGAAATACAATTTTAAAATGTAAACAGGGCGTAAAAAGGATCATAATAATGATAAGCAGGCAATACAGTACAAGCAATAAACAAGGAAGCGTACAATGAAGAGAAAAGCGGCATCAAGCAGCTACTAGCGCTACTAGCGATGGAAAATTAAAACAATAAAAAAGATTGTTATGTTTTGTTAGATTAAATTCATTAAACGGGAAACAATTTAATATTAATTTAATTAATATATATTTAAAAAAAAAAAGGATTTTAAAATATGCCGACAAAATATATTTTTGGATAATACCGTTATTTGCCCTGTGTAGTACCAGGAATCCAATTTTGATTAAAATTATGAAAATATAATTAAATTCCTTCGTTGTTTCCTTGCTGTGATAAAATTATTTACAAAATACTGAATAGGTATAAAAATTTGAAGAAAAAAAAATTAATGTATTACCTACAGTTTGAAAAATTATTTAAAAAAAAACTTTTTGTATGGTATTGTCCGAAAAATGAGTTGTTCGATTTGATTTACGAATACTGCAATTTTCTTATAGAATCGTAAACCTTTTTAAACTATTAACCAGTATGAAAAAAAACCAGTATGAAAAAAACATATGTATGAGCAGCTACAAATTTTATGTTTCTAAATATCAAAATTACAGTTTTTGGTGCTTTTAAAAAACTTGGTATATATGTTGACGTCATCAAGCTCCATTTTTTTTTTTAAATAGCAACAAAAATGATATGAATCAGATATGTTGTTGATAAAATTTGGGTAATTTGATTGCCAAATTTTTGTATAAAAATGGCCAAGTTTGTTCAGAAAATGTGATGTATTTTCCAGATGTAATTTTTCTGTTAGACTGTCTGTTTCCATTTTAAAGTTAAAATACCTCTGTCGCAGCATTCTGCATAACAACTGAAATTTCGTTTTCAAAAGTCAGTCTTTCCCGAAAGTCCGTTTACATAGGATAATGGTTCAAAAACGTATCTTATGTGATTTTTTTCCGCTCTTTGTCGTGGTGTAAAAAAATTTTGAAAATTTTGGCAAATCAGACGTAGACAGGCAGATCAGACAGTCAGATATCAGACGTATTTGGCTGATGAACTCATATAAGATTTTTGGACTTTTTTTGTAAAAATTTCATAAAAATAGGATGTTTTGTTCGAGAATTATCGCGCGGACTACTATTATTTCATAATATTACTACTACTCAGGGCCGTAGAAGAAAAATGACTCGGGAATAAAAAAAAAAACTTTTCAAAATTTTTACTCGACCATGAGGCTACAGCGCCGGATGTCCCCCCTCCTCTTGTTGGGCCTGCTACTACTACCTACAGACAAATAAGTAATATTCCAAAATCTAAAAAAAAAAATTAAAACCACTGCAAAATGTTGAAAATTCATTCGAATTATAACAATTTTCATTAACACTCAACGTTTGAAAAGTCTAGAAAGAAAATAAACAATATTTCCCCAACGCGTGTTTTACTGTTCGTCTAACGTTATTATACTATTAAAAACTTTATTAATTAATACTTACATAAACGCATACATAATAATATATTTATATCGCACACGTTAAGTAAACAAGTAAGTACGTAATTGTTATAGGTGAAGCGTGGATATAATTAAAAATATTAGGCGAGCGATGTACACACCACTACATACCCCCCTCTTCTCACCGCATATCTCTCTCAATATAGATTTGTTTCGAAAAGTTAACAGAGTGTATGTAGTTTACACACTATGGTAAGAACTTATCGATGTAGGTATACGTAATTTAATTGTGTGGTTTGCGAAAAGTTAGCGCAAAAAAAAAACGCAAAATTAATTTAAACTATTATTATTATACGGATCATTTTGGTACGGATATATTGATACGGATAATTTTATTGCACGTTTGAAAATGACATGCGTAGTGACCATCTAATTTAAATATTGGGCATATACCGTCAACATTACTAACTTTAAAATTTAATAGTTTATAATGTTGGTAGCAGGTTTTTTACCGACAGGAAATTTGTTAACATGCTAGAAACCGAAAATGATATTCATTAAAATAGCCATTTTGATTACAGCCAAACCGTTGATTTAATCGAAAAATTGTTCAAATAAGAGTTGTAGATATCGACGGGGGCAACCATATGGTTTTCGAGTAATGATACAAACTTATAGATTATTAAATGAGACTATATGTTAATTTTTCGATAAAACTGATCTAATGCATTAATTAAAAATATAAATGAAGAAAAAAAAATTTTTTACCCATGTTTATTTTTTGAATTTTTCTTTAATTTAGCAATTAGGCGGTAGAAATATGCATTATGTATTTGAGGCTCTTTCAATCGACAGAGTTTCAGACGGCTAACATTTCTATGACATCCAAGAAAAGCACCTTATTTAGTATTATTCTCTGTAATACAAGTGGTAGTTTTGGGAGTATAGATGTCGGGCTCTACTTCCAGTTTTTAACATTTTTGCATAATAAAATCAAATTATTTTAAAAGATTAGTATTTAAAGTAACTTAATTTAAAAATAATTTGAAGTATTTCATTAATTTACTGAAAAATATATTTATTTTTTATTTATTTATAGAACGACATATGGCAGGTGAAATAAATGTATATACCCAATACAAATCAAAATGACATTGGCGTTTCTTAATTGTAGCAAAGTGAGGTTAATTGGAAACCAAAATATTATTAATAAATGTACTCAAATAGTGTAAAAATATTTTAAATTCGACAGTATTTTCTTTTTATTACAAACCAAATAAAAAGGAGAAGTTTTTTCACAAAAAACTTTTCATTTCTTTTAAAAATACTTGCTACAAAAATATGTTCTGCCTATGTATCTGTCAAACAGTGACATTTCAGAAAAATAATTTTTTATTTTTCAATTAATTAAAACTGAAATTTTATTTGCTTATTGTATTCGCGCATTATCGAATAATTCGTTTAATATTTAATAATTCGTTTTGTTAGTTCAACAGCGAATTATATTTAAAAGAATGTTTCAATTTCGAAAACAAAATCAACAAAATAGTTTCTAAAATCCCGATTAAAATTTTGATTCTTTTTTGGGGATAATTCATTACTCAAATTAAGCACAACTGAACGAGCGAGTGAATATTTTTATTGTTTTTTTTCGTTTTAAATTTTTGTAAAATTTAATTTAAAACTTGTATACTGTTGTGGAATTTAACAAAGATAGAGCTGCGGATCGTACAACAACAAGTTTTTATAGCATCATAGCACAACCGTAGGATAATACATTACAAGCTATTATGTGTTTTATAGTGATCTTCTAAAACTATTGAGTATTGAAAAGTGTATTCGGATAGTACACTATTAGCAATATTCTTTCTTAATGGTAACTGAGCGACACTAAAACAATACGTTATGTTCTTAAGGAAATTATAGTACGTATATTAGTAAGCGAGGAAGCTTTCTAGCCTCAGAGACAGTTTGAGAACATCCAAGGTTTAAAACCGAAGATTCTTACGCATCCGTGGCCACAGAAACAAACTTACGGGGCGAGTATATGAGTAAGTTATTTTTTCAACCAAAACAACTGATGAATAATATGAAGAAAAAAAATGAAAAACTATTTATTAATTGATGATAAGCGATTACTTACGTAGGATGCGCCAAAAGTTCTCGGCCTGAATATTAAAAAATACAGATAGAACAGTGAAAAGAATTTATTTTTCTATATAACCGCCCTCTATTTCAATACACTTATTATATGGTGGGATAAGCATCTCTACGCCTTTATAATAATAAGCAAATTCTTTGTACATAGCGATTCTACAAAAGCGATGTTTTCGGAAGTGATCGAATCTGCCGGACGTCCAGAACGATCATCCAGTCTGTCCTTAATTTCTTCTGGAGTTTGTCCTTCTTTTGTCAGAAATTTTATGACCACACGATATTCAATTTTTGAAACGGTCCACACATTGAGTTTACACTTTTACAACAGAATAAATCAAACACATGTAAACTCGTCCACTGCGTTTATGATTACTAGAGACTTAATACTTTCTGTGAGTATAAATTACGTCACTTTTAAATAAGTTTAATCATGTTAGGCCCCACGTACGTTAGGAAGGTAAGTAAACTTTTATGACATGTTAGTTTTTGTCATTATAGTAACCAGAAAATAGAATGGTAAATGTTGCTTATACGACGTGTTTTAAATGCTACTATAGAGAACTTTCGGCTTGAAGTTTGTTAAAATAGAGCATCAGTAATTTATACATACAAGTTGACGGAAACCACAGCAACAAAGTATTTATTTACGACAAAATATTACTACTTAGTAGTAAAACTGTTCCTTTTTTGCTTTGTTAAACAAAATGCGATTAATTTGCAGTGTTAGTTGAAACATTTTTCTACTTTTTCTGGTAGAATTTTATGGAAAATATGAATTCTAAGAACGTGTCGCGGAAGATATTTTTACATGCATAGACAAGTTCGCTGGCAAAAGCGGAGTTACTCTTAGTTATGAAATGAATAATCAATTTTTAAGTTGAATATATGTACATAGGGTGTTTCCGTAAAATATGTCTAAATTATCACTTAACTAATGTATCCGTAGCACCTGTGTCTATTATTCTCTTCATTCAAACAAATGGTAGCGTCACACAATTTGAATAGATAGTCAAATGTACGACCCCGTCAAAGTGAAAAGACGGCAACACAATACAAAAGAAAATGGAGATGAAAAACCGTTTCTTCAACATTAATTTAGTTGTTTATAACTTAATGTACAAACAATTATCGAAAATGGTGAATCACTTTTTCAACATTATGAAAGGTTAGTGTTAAGATTAACATCTGATTCACTATATTTGATGATTAATTGTACTGTAAACAATATACATATATTTTAAAAGATGGTGAAATTAAAACAATCACTTACAGTTGACGGATAATGTAACAGTTGCCTCCAACTTCTTCCCCTCCGGCATCGCTCGATTCCATACGACGCAACGAAATATTGCACCGTCATCCTCACGACCCGGCGATAATGTAAGCGTGGATGTTGTCGGTTGATCACGTGAACCGCCGGTTTTCACGACCGCATCCAACGGGTACGATGTGCCTGGAATCAAGAAGAAAATTTGTATTTTAGCGAATGATTCTTATGAACGAATCGGTAGTGATTCATGATTCGTGAATCATTTTAGCCCATCGCTATACTAATCGTTTGAAACGTTTGCTTTTGTTCGTTTTTCTCGTCTCTTATTTATATTCGTTTTAAATTATCATTTTTCTTATTTACATAACATTTTGCCATCATTCTGGCTGGATCTGTTCTCTCTCATTATTGCTTAATTTCGAAAGTTTTATTCAAATAATAAATTATTATTTGATATTAATTTATTTTTTATTTACATAAATATATTTAAATAAATAACATATTTACCATTTGGTAAATAACAGGGGAAAAGTTTGTATTTACGTTCAAATTTTCATATCTATAGGTTTTATGAACACAATTCACTGTAAAATTAATACATATATACATTTATATTTATAAAATATATATTTGAAAAATCCTTGGCAGAAAAATTTATAAATTTATTTTTGTATTACTATCTCGAATGGAAAATATGCTATCGATCTCTCAAAATTTATTTGAATCGAACGAATTTGTAATGAGAGAGACGCAGAACATTCTTTATAAGGGTAAAGTCTAAACGATTTTTTCAGTTGTATACATACGTGTGGTTTTTACGAATTGCTACGTTCAGAAAAAAGACACTCACTCAAATATATGATTATTTCAATAGTTTCAAATAAAAAATACCCCTGTCGCAGCATCCTGCATAACATAGCGAATTTCCGTTTATAAAAGTTAGTTTTTCTTGGAAACTAGTTGACATAGCATAATAGTTTGAAGACCTTTTTTATGTGATTTTTTCTCTTCTATCCAATAGTGTACAAAATTGTTACAAAAATTTTTGAATAAGAGGAAATTTTGGCAAAAAGTTAATTTTTTTCACAAAAATTGCTAAAAAAGACATGTTGCAGGCATCGTCCAACGGTTTTGGACTTCCAATATTTTCACCAAATTTCATAAACGTAAGACATTTCGTTCGAGAATTATCGCGCGGACACACACACACACACACACACACACACACACACACACACACATATATATATATATATATATATATATATATATATATATATATATATATATATATATATATATATATATATATAAATTTTAGTGACTATTTTTTTCGGTTTCTAGGGACCTCAAAACAAATTTCTGCCATAGTCCCGTACTCAAGTCGCGTCATGACAGTGGCTGTAATAGCTGAATTCCATTCGCTAAAAGTGTCAACAGTTATGTACTTATTTGAAAAATATGTATATTAGAGGTACAAATACATTCACACACATAGATATACGTATATATACATTTTGTACTATATAAGGCGTTAAATTGGTTCCATATAAATATACCTATCATCAATGACACAAATAATGCATTTAAACAAAATATCTAGTAGTGTTTCTTAACCTATGGGGTAGACGTACCTAAACTGGATCTATATTTTAACTTTATATTAAGTTTCTTAGGATAATACAATTACGTATATGTTTTTTAAACCGAAGTTCCCTATTTTTATGGACTAGTTTCCAAAGGATATTAGTCCATAAAAATTGAGAACTTCGGTTTAAAAGAACTTATAAATAAGAAATTTATTTTCTATAAATGTGTACATGTTTGAAAGCAGATGATTTTATTAAAAGAATCCTCAATTTGATACATTATAAGCACTAATTGGTTTATTTCGGCTTTTTCAGATTATTTTGGATAATTTTGTAGATTTATATTATTAACATTAAATACGTCTAGAAAGTATTTTTCGTCTCCAGATCAATATTTTATTTGAGGATTGTTCACTTTTTACGGCAAAAATTAAACCAATTCTTTCAAAGAAATGAAATTATTTTTTATTGATTGCCATCAATTACTAGTACTCATGTTAGTATTCATATTATGCAACTAATAAACGTTAACTTTTTTTAGCGTAGGTCAATCTTAAGGTCAAGAATATCCAAAACTAGCAACATGACACATGTGACCGATTTAGGGAAAAAGTAAACAGGTTTATTAATCAGTCTTATAATTTAATTACTTATTTCAAGATTTCACTTGAATTGAACTACCTGGAAACGATTCTACAATAAAATTGATAAGTAATCCGTAGATCCTCTATTAATTGAAATATATAGTTGTATATATAATTGATTTTGTATTTTAAAAGTACCAAAAGGCTTTACTGACCAACTTTTGGTACATTCATCCTATAAAGATTTTGTTTCATCAATACATTCAGATGCAGACGACATCTTTTAACCAATATAAGTAGGTATGTATATCCACATACGTATATCTCACAATTGCAGTTATATACATACATACATACACATTATATGATTATACACATACAACATAGTTGCAAACACACTAAAATTATAGAAAATAAATTGACTTTTTTTTTCTTATTTTCTCAAAAACTAGCAAACGTAGAATAAAAGTTTAAAAACCTTTTTATGTGATTTTTCCCGTCTTCGCAATGATGTAACAAAATGTGGCAAAAACTTTTAAATTATAGCAAATTTTGGCCAAAAACTCATTTTCACGAAAAATGCTCAAAAAACCATGTTCCTGAGCTCCGACGTTTTTGGCTGAAGAACTCATCCAAGATTTTTGGACTTCCAACGTTGTCACCAAATTTCGTAAAACTAGCAGTTTTTCCTGAAGAGCTATCGTGCTGATACATAAATACATAAATACATATATATATATATATATATATATATATATATATATATATATATATATATATATATATATATATTAGTGAATGTTATTTTTGGGCTCTAGGGACCTCAAAACAAATTTCTGCCATATTTTCGGGCTGAACTTCGACTATGGCTTACACCATAATAGCTGAATTTCCAGAATTCTTTCTGGAAATTCGCTAAAAATAGTTTTAGCCCCAACCGTTAGTCAGAGAAATCCATTCAGGGCCGATTGCACCAACATTATTAAACGGCCGTTAAGACCTTAATCAATGATTAACTTTAACTGTAGTTAAAATCTCTGATTATCTGTTGCACCAAGGTTAATTTTTGTTAACTGATGATTAAATCGTCCGTTAAGTTAATGGATGGATGTTGGGCAATTAAATATTTAATCAGCGTTTAGTACATATTTTAATGCTAGTTTCCATAATATCGCTAATATTTATATTTATTTTCTACTATTGAAATATACTTTTGTACAATTTCGGTTAAAATTATCTTTTGTCTTTCTGTAAAATTTTGATATCTATTTCATTTTTTCATTTTTAAATTGAAAAATATCTTCACAGTCGTCAAATTACAGTTTCAAAATGTTTTACCTAAACATAAATAATATATTTTCTAATATTATATAAATCAAGTAGGCGCTACCTATTTTCAAAATATGCAGATTTAAATTTTTTTAACGATGTGATATTATCAACTTACTAGCATTTACTTCTCTTGTGTCTCATTTCATGTCCTATAAAAACAAATCAGACACCGTTGCTAGTCAAAACTGACCGTTAACGTACATTAGTTAACCATTGTCCATTGGTATATTTTAAATGGTGCAACAGACAAATCGGCAGGGCCAGCTTAGCCAATAGGCCACCCTAGGCCATGGCGTAGGGGCGGTAAATTTTTAAAATAGGGCGGAAAAATGAGTAATTAACGTTTTTTTTTTTTGCTCGTCACTTATTTTTTTTAAGAGAAAGTTTGTAAAAAAGGTAGGAAAAGGGGCGGAAAATTTTTAAAACAGGGCATTTGTGATTGACGTTCTTTTTCCTTCTTTTCAAGATTTCATTTTTTTCAAACAAAAGGTAGGGGCGGCATTTTTCAAGGTGCCTAGAGGCGGACTCAAGGTTAATCCGGCCCGGCAATCTCTGATTTACTAATAGCCATTAAGTTCTGATTAAATTAATGTTGGTGCAATCGGCCGTCAGTGATTCAAAAATTATCAAACTGAATCAGCTGAGACTTGAACCCAAGATCTTTTGATAATCAATCAATCACTCTCTTAATATGCGAGACGCAGTTCATTAACTCGAGTGTTAACAATTTTTTTTTGGGGGGGGGGCGGATATTTACCATGGTTAGTATAATTACCGTAACCATGAAAACGGCTTGGCCGTCATAAGTTGCCATAAAAAACTGGATATATGACAGTAAGTAACATACAGGGTGGAAACAGATTCATCGAACATAATGCAAATATTGGAATCTGACATGAGGGCGGTAATAAATTCAATATAGCGTACATAGCACACTGAGCACTGAATCGAATATATTAACATGTTTCCTAGAGATACTACAGGCATTAAATTTTGAAGCATGACTCCATTTTTGTAAGCCCAACTTGTAACCACGGAGACTTGTTTATAAATATTAGATAAACCATTAAATTAATGGTTTGACCGCCATTAAAGTAATCCCATCAGTTAATTTTTTTGCTTCAATTTCTTAATGTATTTGTAATACACAGCATTCTCTCTAAATGACATGACATAGCAAACAATTCTGAATTCTATATAAGTATGGTAAAAGATGTAATAATTAAATAAAATAATTTTTTTGTAATAAAACAACATTATGTGATTGGACTGGATCAAATACAGCCCAAAGAAATTTTATAGGAGAGGAAAAAGTGTCAGCAAAGCATATTTTTCGTTATCGTATAACTAAAGATTTAAGTTTTTTTGAGTATAAATGCTGCATGATTGTAAACGTCATTATGTTTAAATACTTCGCTTGCCAGCTTTGAAAATTTGACGTTAGATGTCATGTTAATTCGCAATTCGCAAATCATAACACGATTTAATTAAAAGCGAAATATTGTCAATCAGAAAGCGAAATTCCAACTGCATTTGTTTCATGTTCGATAAATCTATTTCCTTTCGTTTTGTATATCTAGTATATCACTATATAGAAAATAGTTTGTGATTAGTGTATGTTAAAAAATGTTAAAACCAGACATCAAACGCAACAAAATTACGTAGTGAAAATTTTGTGAAAGACAAATTATTTATCAGTCATTTAAAAAAAAGGACGTTATAACAAGTTTCATTTTTATTGAAGCGACCTAATTTTAATATATAAGTGTGTAAAATTTATTATACCCACGCAATCTACCTTACATAACCTTAACATATTACCGTTAAAATACATATACAAATTTGTAACAAAACTTACAACGCTCTTCCGAAAAACACATAAATTTCTCTTTCCGTTAATATCAACATTGTTCGCTGTTCTGGTGATGGTAGGCAAAGTAACGTAAAGTAAAATCGATTCACTTGGCAAAAACTTCTTGAGCACAAAACTTGTGCAAAACAAATTCATAACTTTCATATTAAGTATTTTAAAAGGGTACTTACGCGTGTGGTGAGGGGTTCGTCGTCGAATGGAGCACTGATGGTGCTCTCATAGTTGTTAGCTGGCACATAAGTACTTGTTTGTATATACAGCGTGAGTTTTTTTGAGACTTACCTTTTTTAAATTATTGTAGCTCGGAAACTAGAGGAGCTATAGACAGCTCTTGGTTATAGAAATCGATTGCGCCCAGCGATATGTGTTACCTGCTGAACAACCTTTTGATTAAGTTAATAGCTTAGTCGTAATGAAAATGGCAACTGTCAAAAAAACTCACCCGGTATGTATATATGTATACATGTTATATACGTACTATGTATATTCCAAAATTCAAATATTTTACAAAGTTTTACAAATAAATTTTTGAATAGCGTTATATACGAAAGCGCAAAAAGTTCAAGTTTGCTTATTCATCTATATCTTTCATGATGATATTTTTTAAGTGCTTTCATTTTTGTAGTAAATTTGTTATTGTTCTAGAAAATGTACGTTAGTAAAAGTACATTCATCATTTTTTGCGGTTAAAAAAGAAACCTAACAAAAAAAATTATCCAAACGTGTATGAAAAATTACCAAAAAAAAAGTCAGAGGTGGAAGTTGAAAAAATTTTTTGTTTGTTATATGGCTAAACTACTTCCAAAATTGCTTCAATCATCAAAATCTCGCAAAATGATGATATTGAATATAATTTCTTTACACCAATAAATTACTTCAAATTTTTGTTCTCTTTAAAAGATTTTGACGTATTTTTCGGAACCGGTATTTAAATATAATGTTGCATAGTACTCCTAAAATATATGCAAACGATATACACAATGTATGATTGATTGCCTATATGTTTTGATAGCTGTAGAATTTAAATATTGTATTTCAATAGAATATTCTAATTATTATTTAAAAAATTAATTAATTTTAATTAGATGGAACAAATTGAAAGGAATTTATTGGTATAAAGAAATTTTATAAAAAAAAAAACTTATTTCACAAGATTTTGATGACTGAAATACTGAAAAAATTTTCTTTTTGTTCATAAATAACTAATTAAATAACTAAGTTTCTGTTGGAGCTGTTGATAATTTCAATAGAGCAATTTGAAAGAAATTTAGGCATTAAAAAAAAGTTTTTTATCTTCCGGTGTCAAATTTTTTTTCGGTTGAAAAATTCGCCTAAGCGGATTTTCTGGTAAAACTTCTAGTACATTAATACGTTGATGGAGAAAAATAAAAGAATTTCTTTTTCACTCGTCACCTATATTCTTTTGACAAAAAAAATTTCAAAAGAACCTGGTTTGTTCTTAGGGCACGTCATTTCTTTCTACGGCTTTGATTGGATCCTAATGTTTGTTATTTCTATTTTCATTGTCACTAGAGATGGCTAGTGAGTGAGTGATTTAATTCACTGAGTTGAATCACTCAACTGACTGACTGAACTGAATCAGTCAAAAAGAACTGAATCGACTCTTTCAACTCGTGAGTTGAAAAAGTATAATATATTATGTCATACATTCACTTACTCATCCACTCACTCACTCATCCACTCACTCACTCATTCACTCACTCACTCACTCATTTACGAGTGTATGACATATAAGATTCTATTTAGTTTTCAATCCCTGTTTCAGTTTACTTATGACAATAGACAGGGCAACAGAGACTTGTTTGGACATTTTTTTTTTTTTTGCAACTGTGTATATAACATAACGTCTATATATCGTATATACTAATAACACTATAGTATGGTAGGTGTAGGGGAAGGTCGCCCAAAGCGGGTACCCCTCTTAAAGCGGGTAAGCGCTTGTATATCGTTGTATCGAATGTTTTTGTCAGGTCGTGTGTATACCGAGATTAACCGAGTATCAACCAATATCAGTCAGTTGCACTTGAACGCTTGTGTCGTTTAATGTCCTAGTTAAGCTTAATCAAATTTTTTTGTTGGTTTTGTTAAAAATTTTGACGATAAATATTCCGTGACTAGTCACAAACCTTTTTATTTGTAATCTTTTTGGTATTACCATATTATGTTATCATCATTTGACTTTTAATGTAGAAAAAGGTAGACATGTATCGGCTTGCATTTTGAAATTATTCTAAGTTAACAAAATTAAGTCTTTTTGGGCAAAGCGGGTATGGGCAAAGCGGGTAGACAAAATAGAAGCATCTTAATGGAAAAAATTGTTGGAAGGGGAAAAAAAACAATTAATCTTTTTTTTACGACGGAATAAGGGAAAAACCTTAAAAAAAAATATTTCTGCCTTGTTTGTGGTGATTTTGATGTGGAATCACCTGAAGTAATATATTCCAATGTGGAGGTTGTAAAGAAAGTTACAGTTAATTGTTATCAATTTATTATTTTTGTCTTTTTGTCAATTTTTTTTACTTAATTATTATTATTGTTAAGTTCTATATGATTAAGAAAGTTTATATTAAAAGATAATAACAGTATTTAAATACATAATGTACTTACCCGCTTTGCCCAAAGGGGGTTACCCGCTTTAGGATACCTATACGGGCAAAGCGGGTTTTTGCAGAGGTTTTGTATTTTCTTTATTAAAAATAAATATCGTATAAACATTTCTTAAGCGAAGTTTCATTTTAAAGTTCGATAACTATTCTATCTGATAATATAAAAAAGATCTGCTTATCGAGGTCAAAAATCACTTTTTCGGGCGTTTAATCTTAGCTTACCCGCTTTGGGCGACCTTCCCCTAATTTTTTTTAGAACTAATATTTTAATTTTTTTACTATCCTTTATTTTTTAAAATGCATAAAACAAATTTTAAATTAAATTTAGTTCAGATGTCCAATAAACAAATAAAATAATCTAAATAAAAAATATACTCAATTTTATGTATATTATAAGTGCTATAAGTATGGATATTAAATAAATTCTAAGAAAAACTATTTGTGCCTATTTTATTTTACGATTTCCTCCAATTTTTAAAATAAAATTTGTCCGTTTATTGTCAGATTATTACGTCTCCAAAAATTAGTTTTTCTTCAAAACAGAAATGAGTGGATGATATCTTTCTACATAAAGTTATTGTAGATTTTCATGAATCAAAATTTTCATTGTTATGTCTTTTCAACCGTGTACTTTTAATGCTGTATTAATTTTTTAATTTGTTGTGTGGGTTACGTGTATTAATTTTAAGTACATAATTATTTTAATTTTATTCGGATGTAATAATTGTATACAAACACTCGTTCACTTGAGTGAGTGTTTCACATGTAACTACATACTATATGAGTATATTTATTGTGTTGATTCGTATTTGAGGTTGTACCACTCAGTTGTGTAAAGTGAGTGAGTGGAATGAGTGATTCAATTCATAAAAACGAGTGAGCGAATTGCGTCAAGTGAGTGAGTGATTCAATTCATTGAATCAACTCACCACAGTGAGCGGATTCAAAAGATTCGACACACTAAAAAGAGTGATTATTCCCATAACTAATTGTCACAATAGTAATTACATAAGAGTCAATATAGTAAACATTGTACCAAATTAGTTATAAAACTAAAAAAGAAATCGATACCATTAACAATAGAAATTTTTTAAGGATGTTTGGGAGGTACAATCGGAGATAAAAGTCCATAAAATTAGAAATTCGTGAATAATTGTGTTGTATAACAAAATTTAAGGTAAATAAATAGTTATCTAACCAACTGTACTACAACTGCTTGTACAATACATAAAACTATAGCTCTCAGCTGACTACAAGACTACTTATCAACTTATTCCGAAGGTACGTGAATTTTTTCATTCTTTAATATTGATATTTAATATATTTAAATAATTTTTTTATTTACCGTGTTTGAATGACGCGGCGCGCGAGAACGCCAAACACCCCATTTTAGCAATAACTTGAGGGCTCTGTTAAAATTATAAATATTGGAGATACAGTTTCGGGAGTCGGGACTTATTTTTGTGAAATTTCCTGCTCTTTTCAGATCTTTTTTTTAATTTCCAAAATCTTTAATAGTTTTTGAGATTTTTCAAAAAAACAAAAACACTTTTTTTCTTTCGCACTTTTGTTTATAACAATTGCAATTTTTATGAGCGCATTTTCAATTTTTTCAAAAAGTCTCTAGAGGTCAATACAAATCGAATGACACCAAAATCATAATTTTTGGTGCCCTCTATGAGAATTTCACTAAAATGGCTCTTCTAGACTAGACTATATATTAACTTCAGTATTATGTTGTCTCTATACGAAGAGAAAATTCCTATAAAAATTACTGTGCTCATACTACAATCGACGTGTAACAGGCGAACATATCCAATTTTTGTACGGTAAAATTATAAAAATTATAGTTATATTATTGTAATTTTTTATAATTTTACCGTACAAAAATTGGATATGATCGCCTGTTACACGTCGATTGTAGTATGAGCACAGTAATTTTTATAGGAATTTTCTCTCCGTGTATAAGTCAAACAGCTGTAATCATCTTTCACATTATCATAATCATTGAATAAATTAATTATAACATGCATATCTTTAACAAATTTTAGAAAAATTAGGAAAATTTTTATATGTGAAGTACAAAATCTTTAAAAAAAAAACATCCCGTAATCGTACATCGACGGCCTTTTGACGGACACTATTTCAATACAAACAAAACGGCAATGACTATAAACAAAATAAATACGTCTTATGTGTTATAACAACAAGTAAATTAAATAACAGAAATCTCACAGCAAGCAGGTACCGATAAGTTGTAGTATTGGAGCAGGTAGAGAAGTTCGTTCGTCGTTTTGACGTGTACGTATGATTCTAGGGTTAAAGAAACTTAGCTATATACGTATACTTTTATGTATAAACTCCATTAGAAAATTTCATTAAAAATCAATAAACCCAAACAATGAAACATGCCGAAAAATTGTGGCCCATATAAATTTCCACCACATTCGCCACAAAAAAGAATTATACTGTTTATATCGAATAATTAATAGTATATCATCTATAAAACATTCATTCGCCTCGCTCTGTGCAGAGCCGATCCAAAGTATAATATGTAGTCTATATACATCGTAAATACAATTTTCACTCATCTACTACGGAAAACTCATTTAACAGAAAAAAAAATCAGTTAAATTTAAAAACAACGAACATAAGCTTTTTTTTTATTTAATACTGACGAACCACCACCGAACCGACCATATCAATACAGGAGCGGTGGTGGAGAGGGGGCGGAGGCGGGCAGTAGTACGGGGGTCATACAAATAATTGAAAAAGTTTTTACCAATTCATTTATTTTTTGCAAAACAAGAATAATCATTATTTACGAATAAATATATTACAGTTTCAATTATGTATTTGGATCGGGTGTAGGAGAGGCGATGCGGGACGATTTGGGACGTTTAAACGATAATAAATAAATGTTTTAAAATAATTATCCCAAACTTCAATTCCACAATGCAGTTAGTTGATCGACTAAATTTATCTGTATATAATGTAAATATATTAATGTGCAATGT
This sequence comes from Brachynemurus nebulosus, assembly GCA_035578155.1. NCBI lineage: Eukaryota > Metazoa > Arthropoda > Insecta > Neuroptera > Myrmeleontidae > Brachynemurus > Brachynemurus nebulosus. Next base: position 17,720,870 of record JAPWDM010000012.1, on the reverse strand, counting down.
AATTATAGAGTGTGAATGCAAAAATAGATGGATCAAATACAGAAATTGATCGATTGGTAAAATTGAAAGTAGATTCAGTGAGAAAATCTAAAAAATTTCTTACGATTATGGTGATGTAATTTTTAATACAGCTGAACGCTTTTTTTGTGCGATCTTTTTTGTGCGGTTTTTTTATCCGATTTTTTTTATGCCAATGATAAAAGTGACCATTAAAATGTATAATATAAATCAAAATCAAGATACAGTAAGATACTTAAGCATTTACAATAATAACTTTCTTTGATAAAAATACATTTTAACGGCTTTCAAGCATTTAATCAATACACTGCATAAGAACATAAGTTATTGCATGATTTAATTTTGTTACAGATGTATTTTTCAAAATTTTCATAATATTATAAAATTAAAATGTTTCTACGTGTAAATTAATGCTTTATCTTGTTTATAGAAGCAACTTCTAAGGAAATTTCGAAGTTTTGAGCGTTTTGAGTGATGTTTTTTCGATGAAACTATTTTTATGCGGTCCCGACCAACCGTATAAAAAAAGTTTTTTGTACAATCTGGATCGAACTATACTTTTTTTTAGCTATATATATGATATTTTTGAGTATATTGTTTTTGGGTGATTTTTTTTTATGCGGTTCCTATCCACCGCACAAAAAAAGGAACAACTGTATTTCGAGAATAAATATGACATTTCATTCGCGAAACTGATTAATTTTATTCTGGAAATATGAGTTATTTGTTTTTACCCGCGATTTCGTACGCGTACTATTTGAAATTATTATATAAAGTTAACTTTTAACCCTTTGTACTCGATGGGCGCCGCCATGGCGACACAATAAATATTAATTCCACTCGTTAGGCGCCGCAGCGGCGCCATAAACAATAGGTACGTATTTTATTATTTACAACACACTAGGGGACCTAAGGCCCGATTTACCTTAACGCTCCGCTCTCAGTACGATATCATTCCGCTCCCGGTTCGATAAATTATTTTTACATAATAAATAATGAGTGTATTCACATCATCGCTCTGATATCGATCCGATATCAGTCATGGTTCGCACTCGCTTCAATACCGCTCCAATACCAATACCACTGAGATAATATTTTATCGGAGCGATATCAGACCCTATATCGATGATAGTGAACACGTTTTTGATTCCAATTTGCTCCGTTTCTCAGCCTTCTTCATTTATTTGAAAATTATTATATTAGGAAAACATGATACAACACAACGACGCGACGTCTTGCTACAATGCATTGTGATACATACTACTAAAATTAACTAATAGATATATTGTATTATGGATATTATGTTCTCCTAATACAATAGCGTTTGCAGCGTTTTAAAACTACTGTCGAGTAGCTGAGTACCCATACTAAAAAATGGTTCGAGTGCAAAGCGTTAAATATATTTTTCCACAGGAATCAATAATAAACAATTTATGTCCCTTTTTATCTATTCTGTTTACAATATGCAAAGTCTGAAATCAACCATTAGTTTTCTTGTCAGTCGTGTTGTAATTTGAAAAAAAAAATGTTTCCCTGGGGTAAAAAGTAGCCCTAATATGCCCTTTTACGTCTTCAAGACTGTCACTCTGTAATGTTATAAGTCGACTGGTTGATCTGAAGGCGAGATAAATATCGTCAAACGTATTCCTGGAGTAAAAATTTGTTAGAGATGACCGTTTTTCCCTGATATCTAGATACTGAGCCATAGATTACCGAAAAAATACGGTTTTTTTTTGGACATTGTAACAGTTGCTGAAAAAAAAGAATATTTTAAATAACACAGCAATAGAAAACGTATTTACTATAATGTTTCATTACAATATGGAACAATTCAAGCATTTTTCTGTTAGTTTTTCAGTTTAATTTGGTTTATTGACTGTTCGCACTGTATGAAACCCTAATTGTGCGAGACGGACTCGCTTCTGGTCGATTGTTTTCTATTGCGACACCAAAAACCTATTATGTACTAATGTTAAACGTCAAGTCTCCAGGAATAAATTTCAATATAATATTATTTTGAATACAGGTATTATTAATTTGAATGTTTTGGCTTGATTGCCGGACACTTTGTTATGACTATTAAATAGTAAATCATATATAAATTAATTTACAAAAGAATAATAAATAATGGCAACGCCCACACGTTAAACATATACATATGTACATACGTATAATATATTAAAACGGAATTAAACAATAAAGTTTGTTGCTACAAGAATATTAAAATGAAAATTTATAATATTTAACAAAATCATAATTAATCTTAAAATAACGTTTGTAACCCATACGTATACAATATAATAGCTACATGTAATTTTCTGTTTTAATAGCCCTTTGTTATATAGAAATTATACAAATAAAAAGGCTAAAATGACTTTTACTGTTTTGAAACATTAACACTGGTGTACTAAAACGTGATTTTTGAACGATTTTTAAAGTTATCAGTCACTGATTGTTTTTTTTTTTTTTTTTTTGTTTGCAAAGGCAGGTATTTTAAATAAACAATTTGAGAACAAAGTTAGTTGTTCAACTTTTGTGTTCTGAAAATATCTACAAAAATTTTATTTAAAACCTACGGCACTATTAGGAATTATGATTGTTTATGGATAATAGCCAAAAAAATGCCAATGAAAAGAATGAAAGTAATTTCTAAAAAATTATATTTTATAAAGTTTTTCCAAATTTTATTCCCATGCAATTAGGACCGGATTTATAGGCAGCGTAAATTTTGAGAACCCTCCTAATATTTTTAGCGAATTTCCACAACAGAATTCAGCTATTACAGCCACTGTCATGACGCGACTTGAGCCCGGGACTATGGCAGAAATTTGTTTTGAGGTCGGTCCCTAGAAACCGAAAATAATATTCCCTAATATATATATATATATATATATATATATATATATATATATATATATATATATATATATATATATATATATATATATATATATATATGTGTGTGTGTGTGTATGTCCGCACGATAACTCTCGAACGAAATGTCCTAGGTTTCCGAAATTTGTTAGAAATGCCAAACCGTTAGACAAGTTCGTTAGCCAGACACGGCGGATGCCAGCAATATGCTTTTTGTTCTTGCAAAAAATTAGTTTTTTGCCAAAATTTCCACTTAATCAACAATTTTTGTGAAATTTAAAAGGGGAGAAAAAAATTACATAAAAAAGGTCTTTAAACTGTTGTTCTATGTCAACTAGTTTCCGAGAAAAACTAATTTTTATAAACGGAAATTCGCTATGTTATGCAGGATACTGCGACAAGGGTATTTTATTTTGCTTCTAACTCTACCAAGGCAGCCAATGCTTCCACTCTCATTTTACCTTTCCAAATTTCTTTGAACAATTTTGGCTCTGTGCCCGTCAGTCTGCCTGTGTCCATAAAATCTTCCAAAATGTGTAACCCTGATACTATTGGATCAATTTTGAATAAATGTTTTAGCCCTGATTCACTTTAATCGAAGTTTTAAGGCAATTTTTGAGCACATAAATTCTATTGCAGTCGTAGGTACTACTCATTGTATTTATACAAGATTTACTAATTTTTTCTTATGTCCAAGGGACAAGGGTCCCAACAGGATGTGAGGTGCCCAGGCAATCGCTTTCCTTGCCTATTTAGAAATCTTAGATTATACTACGTTTGTCTTACCTTGGAGCAAAATTTCAAGTGTTTCACAACTAATAAGGAGGAACACAAATTATATTTGGACAAACACAAGCCTCTCGTGAAAAAAGAAATTTGTCCTTAGATTAATGGGATCCATTTGCATCGTCTTCCATTCAAATTTTTCCTTTCTTTTTTAAAAAAATGTCAAAAATGGATGTAACTCCAGAAGTACCAACTGGATAAAATGTGAACAAATGTTCGTTTTCACTCCCTGTATCCAGAATTATTTTAACCCAGGTTTCATGTCTCTAGCTTTTACCAATAAACCTACTTAACGTAAAAGTAAGCCGGTAAAACTTTTTTATACTTTACGACACTAAAACGACAGAAAAGTAGTAAAAAAAAAGCCGAAAAATTGTCATATTTCTCGAAAAAGTGTATTTAAAGTGGTAATTCGCCAAGAAATGTGCAGAAACGCCATAGAAATAAAAGTTAATACATTGGATTAAATATTCGAGGCTTTCACAATTAACTGACTTAAATATATGTATAGCAATTTACAATCTTACGTAGACTAAACTATAATATTTATATAATCATTTTCGGAATGTCAGAGGGATCACAGCAGTGTTATATCACAACTCTACACCAAGGGGGTGTTAGGAGCAACAACCTCACATTAACAGGGATGGAGGTTATAATAATATAGGAATTAAACATAAATTCAAATGTCATGATTTGAGTATTTAACAGGACATATTGTTTAATAATAAGGGACAATACAGGACAGTACAAAAAGTGATGGGCATACACAGTAACCAAAACGCGATCTATGGTGTGGACAAAATTCAAGCTTAAGTAGATAAGTAGATAGGTGTTGGTTGTGGCTGAGTAATTATCCACTTGCGTTTGGTTTTTATTGTTTTATTTCTTCTTTACGGATAACAGACTATGTCAGCGTGATATACACTTAAAGAATTTTTGATTTTATTCTTACATACTAGATGTTATAATCGAAGCAAAAGCAGAATCATCGACGGTTTTTTTTTAAATATTTTAACGCGGAAGCGAAAACCCAACCCAAATTTTGCAGTAGCAGAAGCGGAAACAGACTTTTGCTACATCATTAGTTTTTACATTTGATAGAATTTTTATTCTACTTTGAATCCTGAAGGATTTTATCTAGTCATGAACAAAATCAGTCTGGTCTTACATACGTACATAATCTAGCGAGTCCATCTATTTTTGGTTATAAAAACAACACTGAGGATCCGATTTTATTTTAATTTTTTTAAATGTTCGGCATTAAGGGAGATTAGTTGAGAAAAATACCAGAAAAACTGCAAAACTTTTGTTAAATCTAAAAAAAATGCATATATTGGTTGAAATAGGTAGACAGGAAGCATTATCGAAATCCAATTTTTGGGCAAAGAATAATTATTTACAATCGGAGTTTATTATATTATATTACCCTTTGCCTGAAAATGAGTTCCAGTGATGTTCCACCGTCCACTTATTTCAATCAATATATTAATTTTTTCAGATTTAACAAAGGGTTTCAAGTTTTTTCAGTACCTGTTAGCATTTCTTTAACTAATTTTCCGTAATACCGAACATTTAAAAAAAAAATCAAAATCGGAAAATATAAGAAACCCTAAAGATTTATTAGATACTGTTCTCAAAAATTTTGATCGCATTCCAATAGGGTACTTGACTGCAATTGAGAAATGATTCTAAATGCTTTGTTCTTACGTATAAATTAGTTCATTTTTGTTAAATTTTTAAAAATCTTCAAAAAAAACATTGTTCAATTTTAAATGAACAAATTGGCGGAAAAAACGACTTGGCGTAGTGACGTATGCAATGACGTCACGATTTAACTCAAACAGATGTCGCTTTCATTCATGTCAACACTTATCAACATGGTTTCAAATTTGTATACAATATTCAGCAGTCATCATGCTCAGTTTTAGTGGTATTTACAACTTTCTACTTTGTTATCTTCTTCATTTATCATCACTGTAAGATTTTCATGAAGCCCTACAAGTATTAAATACACTTTAAGAAAACAGTTTGACGTAACTTTAAAATTGTAGCAAAAAATAAAAGCATTTTCAACATAATATTTAAAACAAGTTGATAAGGATATTTTACGTATTAAGGGACGATGTATTCATTCCATCGATCTTTTTTGAGTGCAAAATTAATTGCAAACCAAAAAGTTCAAAATAAATTACAAAGAAAAACAACTTCTCTTGGCCAATTAGAATTGTAAAAATGTCACAATGAAAATGCAATTTGTCACAGACAATACGTAACTACAGTAATAAGATCTGCTATAAAAAATGACGTCATTTTCAAATATCACTGCGATTTTAATCATTTAAATGAAGGCTAAAAATTTATAATTTTCAAAATCAAATTTTTAAATAATTAAAGAATATTTTTATTTATCACTACTAAAATTGCATATATTTAAGGGTAATATATAAAATTATTCTACATGTAAAACAAATTTTGAATACAGTCAAGTACCGTATTTAAAAAGGTAAGAGTGAGCAGGATCAGTCCTGCTCTTATAGTATTTTTGAAAGAAAACACGACTAGTCCAAGAGTCCAAGACTGAACTTTACAAGACCAAAAATTTTTAGTGCAAATTTGACTTGTTCGAGGCCTTTTACTTTTTACTTTATCTGTACGAACTTTGAATCTTGAAACATGTAAAGTTACATTTTGAAAATGAAATTAATATATACAATTCCACTAAATATGAGACACTATATAGTAATTTCACATACGAAACCAACTATACTGGGCGTCGAGTTAGCTACCAATTTTGACATTTATTATATTCCGAGTACCAGGAAACGACAATGACAATAACGTGATACTCTTTCCGTCTCTCTGCCTGGTGTTTTTGGCTTCACGTACCTACTCATGCTGCTTGTACCCCCGCCCGTCAGTTATGTGTACATATTTTAAAGGTTATGGTTAGTGTTCGCCAAGTTACTGTACTATGTTGTGTTATATCTCAATCTATTTTAATGATTTTGAGCAAACATTGAGCAAAATGAATGTGATCCGTGTGGGTGATGCATGGACGATGATGGAACTTTGTTGTCTGTGATGTTTTTGTATTCTGTGTGTTGGTTAAGCAAATATTTGCATAAAAATATCCCCAGCTATACAATACAATGCATACATAATATGTAGTGCATAGTTCAAAAGTGTTTTTTATGTGCCAATTCAAATTTTGTAATTATGTTTACCTATGGATTAGTTAAAAAATTTTAATTTGAAAATTGGCACTCAATCACCACACAAGTTTTACATCTATACATTTTCCCACTTTTTGTAGGATTCTGTAATTTAAAAGGAAAAACGGTTATTTGTGTTGTTATTTTAACTAATGGTGGAAATGATTGATTCTAGGCTGCAAGAATCCAATTTAAATGTAACCTTTAACTGGTAAGGTGATGTCTGCGAGTCGTATACAAATATATTCTTTCAGTTTTCTTCCTCCCTGCTTGTTTTTGTTAACTGAACGTTTGTGTATTCTTTTATGGTTTTGGGCAAATTTTACCCTGCTGGCGTAAGGGGAGTGTTTGATACATGCATATATGTACGTATGGTCTCCAGTTTTGGCTATCTATGTTACCAGCCCGCGGTATGTTAATTTGCTGATGTCTCTCAGACATCACTTTACCGTGAGTATTATAAAAATTCACCTTGCCGGTTACGGGTTAAAGAACTCCTTTTAAACATTTCTTCGATGCTTAAGAAAGTGTCGATGTTTATTTGAATTACATGGCCGGCCATAGCGGTCGGAAAACGACATTTCATATTACACGACCTACTGTTATTTTAGTTAATAACGAAAATGATTTCAAGCTAAAAGAATTCTATTTAATATTAATAGATTTGAGCGTTACTTTATGGTATTCCATATTTGTAAATAATAAACAAATATTTTACTTTGCAAAATACCACTTTTATTTTTGAAACTGTGACAATATTGTTTCGAACCGTTAGTTCATTTTCAAACAGAATAAAATTTATATTCAATACAATTTTGTTTTGGGGCGATTTAGGGCAAAACTAATTATACAATATTGCATTGTCATCAAGGTTAGACACGTATGCAAAATTTGAAACCTCTAGCTCAATTAGAATCTGTCTAAATTTTGATTCTAAGATTTGATCTAAACCAACATACTAACATAGCAAGTTAAATAAAAGTTTTTAATAAAAACTGGTAATCATCCCGATGATGTGACCGGTCTGCACAAAATTATCCGCGATTTTACCGGGCAGTGACTGAAAAAAGGTTAAGAAATTCTGATTTTAATGAAATTAGTTAAAAATTTGCTAGAAATGGATTAGCTAAGTTTTTTTTTTATTTCTTAGTTTATTGGTAATTATTAATTTTTTCTGTTCTGAACCCAACCGCTTCGCTTTAGAGTCTAAATATTATTATTTTTTATCGATTCGTTAATCCAACTCAACAAGCATAAAAATGAAGGGAGGAGGGAGGGAAATATTTAACGTATTTTATTTAACAACAACTCGAATCTATTGTTATTAGCAATAAACTTTCTAAAATTGTTGAAAATTATAGAAAAGATACATATATATATATATATATATATATATATATATATATATATATATATATATATATATATATATATATATATATATATATATATATATACTCGAATACAGTAGAAAACTGGATACCATTGTTTATTTCAATGTACTTTTTTATTTATCCGCGTGTGCCGGATTAGAAATGGATGTTGTGCTCGAATTATACTGTATATTTCGACCAAAATAACTCTACCTCGACAAAATAGATGTGCAACAATCAACATAAAGAGGAAAGTATGTAAAATAATTCTATTTCTTTAATGAACATTACAAACATAGTTCAGAAATTATACTTTCAACTCAAATTTTGCCTACAAATTCAGTAATTCTAGCCAAACTGTTAGCACTGTTGGATTGCCTGTTTAATTTCACTGTTGCATTCCACGTGAGCTGCTGCGCTGGACATTGTTATGGCTCCTCTGCGATGTTGGCTACACACAGTGTAATATATACTGCTGTTCTGGATTTGTAGATGGTTCCAATGGGTTTACCACCCATTTACCACCACTATCGTCTACCAATAGTGGGGATAAATGAGTATTCACGTGACAAATGGGATTTCCTCATTGGTTAACGGTATTATCGAAGGTGGATCGTTGATGGGGTGATGAAATTCAGTGCGACTAGAAAGAATGATTTTACTGTAGCATGACCCAAAAGTTCGGTGTAAAAGTATCCATTTTTATAGTAAAATTTTCAAAACTTGAATCTGGGAAGTTTATAAATAGTGGAAGTATAGTCGAAAGTATTTGCTAGTATGGACGAACAAAAGATTCACTAGAATCATGAAATGTCAGCCTTCTGGTTCGGCTACTTTTATTATGGAAACAAACACGAATGCAACCTAGAATTGGCCGTGGGTAAAATTATTTTTGTCAACTGAACAGCAATAACCGGTGTGACATTACTCTCATGATTATATAGATCCGTTAACAATTTATAAAAGCTATAAATGTTCAATGAACAGGAAGATTTGCTATTGCCATCTATCGTCGCGATCAGTACCTAACAAATAAATATGGCCAACTGAAAAGAAAACAATAAACAAGCGATGTACCTACAACACACGTAACAAATAAATGGAGTTTTTAGTTCGATGAAAGCACACGTATGTATTTGGAAAAATTTGTGGAGAATTGGAAAAAATAAATTTTCACATAACTGCTGTTTTTGTCAATTTCAATTCAGTGCATTTAGTCGATTAAAAGTACGTATTGTAGGTATTCGTTCAGGTTTTTTTTTTCGCATTCAAAGGGTAATGTACCGTTAAAACAAACGTATTTATGAAACCAACAGACAAATTTAGAAAGATTTTCAAACAGTTCTTGTAGGTAACTACTATTTGTCTGTAAGGCGATGGTCTCTAATAGCAGGACGACGGACGGGAAGAGGAGAAGCAATTGACACTAGAGAGGGGCATTTTAAAACTTTAAGCTGTTATAAATACTCTCGATTAATAGGGGAGACTAGGGTAAAGTGGCCATTGGTCTTTACTCACCGGAAACTATTTCAATCTTGTGGCGAAGCGGAATACTAGCTTGTAGACAAAACATTAGTATTCTATTAGAACGTCAATGATCAGTTCCCTAAATTGTATGAATTATAACGAATTTTCTGAAATTTCGAGTGTTGATGTAAAGTAAGTTTTAGGTTGTACTACTATTATTTTTTTTTATAAATCACTAATACGATTTCTTAATTGGGATAGCTAAAAAATCTGTCTAATTACCTTTAAAATAATATAGTTATCGATGAATCAGAAAATTCTTTCTTAAAATTAGTTGTAGTTTGCTGAAATAGCGTCTAACGGGGTAAAGTGGCCAGGCTTATAATGGGGCAAAGTGATCAGTGTCTCCAATCGCTGCTCAAATTGAATTTTTGCAATATTTTAACATATTATATTAAATTAAGGACTTTTATTTAGTTGTTTGCATTTTATAAACAAAAGAATTGCCTGAAATTAGCTTTTAGGGTTCCGAGAAAACTTGTGAAAAAGGAACCCTTATGATGAGACTTCAATGTCCATCCGTCCGTCCGTCCGTTGATATATAATAGTTAATGATATATAAACATAGTTTGATTTTGTATATAAACATGTTTATTACTTCAAGATTTCTTTTTGGGTTAAAATGGGTATCCCTGGCCACTTGACCCAACATAGTGGGATAAAGTGGTCACTTTGCACATTTAGCGAAAAACAAAAATTGCAAAAATACCTTTTAAGATATTGTTGATGTATTGATGGTTATTGGTTCTGCACTAAAGCAACTATATTACTTATTAATCTGTATTTCTTTTCAAATAAATAAACTAAACAACATTTTGTTTTAGAGTGGCCACTATACCCCAGTCTCCCCTACATGTCATGTTTGTTCAACAGAATTTATTTTGTTAATAACAGAAAATACTAAAAACGTTACTTTAAAATAAAATGAAAAATATACAATATATATATATATATATATATATATATATATATATATATATATATACATATATATATATATATATATATATATATATATATATATATATATATATATATATATATATATAGTATTTTATATTATAAATTAATATCGATTTTAATTACCCATGCCGTTAAAACTCGCGAGTATTCGTGAATCACGAAAACACTCGAATGTTCAATACTTGACTGACACGAACTGTTATGCTAAAAAGAGATAGATCACAATGTAGACAACGACGGCGCAGAGATCATCGTCTCGTAGACAAATAATACAATTTTGAAAAGAGTCGTAGACGTGGCAGTTTTAAAATGTGTGTGTCAAGCATTAATCGTTTTAATACTAGAATTTCCTTAGTATTAGAATAGGTATTAGAATTAGTGCCCCAGACGGCAAATTTTTAAAAAGGTGTCGAAATTTGGTATTTGGCGTTTTTTCTTTTTTTGTAGGAAAAAAAGTTAAAAATTAAGAAATGTTTTCTTTGTCTTTTTAGAGAAAGACATTTTTCACGGTACCTAGGGCGGCACTTAGGGTAAATCCGGCCCTGCTCTTAAGTCAATTTTTGTTTGTGATATGACAATGATACTTCCAGAAAATTTTATTTCGCCTTGAAAGTTAATTAGAAACTTATAATCAATTTTAAATATATTAGTATTCCTGATGACGTCATCAAGTTAAAATTTTAATTTAAGAACAAAATTTTCACGACTGAAGAAGTGCTTACTTCAAGGAATCTGATTTATCCTACAGGTTGTCTGTTTCCTGATAATCTGAAGTTTCTACTGGTGGGGTTAGTAACCTGATCTTGATTTTGTTCTTACAATAAAAATCTCCGTCCTGACTTGGCTGACATATAGATATATGTAATCCTGGTCTTCGTGATATAAAGTTCAATTTTAGCCTCGATTCTGAGTTTGGTTTTGCGCAAAAATACTGCAAGAGAAACACTAATTTTGCTCACTTCCATATACATTTATAGGAAATCACAATTTCTCCATGATTGGAATAGGTTTGCGTCAATCCTATTCAAGCCTACACCAAGTGAGAAAACCAACAGTGGCCCAGGCTTGGTTCTGGTAGACAGCTTTGATCCAAGACTGATCAGGACTGATCTCTGTACCAGTGTCCAAGATTGCTATTCGCAACGTTACTCAAAAAGAAGCAAAAATAAAACACACTGTCAGTGGAATGCGGTACACAGCTTCTTCATACTTGTAACAGACTGTTATCAAATTTTTAAAGGAATTTTGTGCTTAAATTGCTTCTTATCTCGTGAGGTGCAATTATAAAACCGATCAGCACTAACAAGATTCATGACCCTCTAGAGTCAAGGCCGGATCTACGGGGCACGTGCCCGGGTGGCAAGTTTTGGGGGGGGCGCCAAAATTATGTATGTGACGTTTTTTCTTTGCTCGTCACTTGTTTTTTGGGAGTAAAAAAAGAAATTTTTTTTCTACAGGGGCGCCATTTTTTGACCCTGCCCCGGGCGCCACTTAGGCTAGGTCCGACCCTGTTTGAAGTAACGAATACAACCAAATTATACGAATACTTCACTTTTTTAACGAACACCCGCTATACTTTATCACTTGATTTGTTATTAGTCGAATAAAACACGGAAACGGACGAACTCTACTAAATCTTACAAAATAATGACTGGTATATTTTAGAAGCAATTTAATTAGACTTAGAAAATAATGAACGGATACAAAAACGGCGTATATCTAGTTACAGACTTGTGAAAGTAGTAAATTAGACGAGTTTTCGAGGTTACACAAAATGATAAGGCGCACAAGACAATAAGATAAGTAAAGCCGAGGTAGGACGAGGCTCCTTGCCGAAGTTGTTCGCCGAAATGGGACGAGGTTCCTCGCCGAAATTGCTCGTTGAGGTTGGCTGTGGCTTGAATAGCGTTCGTTATAACACTAACCACGAGGAAAAACGAAGTGACCTTCTTCTACAGTCTCGTAGGTACTCGGTCAACTTTGCGAGAATATAGACGCTGCTTTAGCCACGCCATTGCTTGCAATCCACTATAATGTAAGGTTATGTCACTTTATAATTATCACTGATTCTAATTTTAAACTTGTAAAATGCATCTTTAAATGCATTCAGTTCAATTTATTCAAACAGTCGAGTCAAGTAATCAATGCTGATACCATATTGTACTTACTATTTGTCTGTCTGTCTGTCTGTCTGTGCATGTCTTTGGCTTGATTCCTACTGGTGTCAGTTATTCCATAGTGTTGTGTGCTTGCTTCCTGTTTTTTTTTTTTTTTTTCTATCTAATCAACTGAAAAGTCATTAATCCAGGACACTTGTATAATTAGATATTGGTTTTATTTATATATCTTGCTTGCATGTGTGCTATTTCGAGTGATTTAAAGGTCACTTTCGAGGAGGTTATTTTTATATACGATGGTCTGATGGCATTTAAACAAATACATTTTCGAATTTGAAAGATCATTGCAGTTTTTCTAGTGAACTCTAAATGTAAGTAATTACCCTTTGTCCGGAAATGAGGATTCGATGGTGTTTCCTCGTCTGTCTATTTTTATTAATACATGAATTCTTTTAGATTTAACAAGTTTTCCAACTTTTCCAGTATTCGTATCGAGTTCTAGTATTCTTTTTTTAGCTAATCTCCCGTAATGCTGAACACTTTTGTTACAACGAACCATTTTCGCAAAATATGAAACTGTAACAGGGACTACATCTCTATGATTGAAATTATAATTTAAAAATTGCTATGAAACCGCATAAAAAAATTGTTTAACACCAGGGCGGCGTCACGGGTTATTCGGAACTATATCTCTATCGTTGGAATATTAATTTTTAAAAAATAAACAATATTCCTAGATAACCGAATTGGAAAATTTCGTTGCTAAAGTGGAATTAACAGAAGGTGATTTTTGGTTGGTTAAATTAATATCTCGATTATAGACATGTAATCCCAAATACCTGTGTCGCCGCCCTGGTGACAGATTGCTACATATTTGAGAAAATGGTCCATTGCTTCGTATGTTATTTGTTCATCTTTAAATAAAGTAAAAAAATAAAATGATATTTTGTAGTAAAATACTTGCGTCAAAATTAAACAAAAATATTATTAAACTATATTTTTTTAATCGCTGACATTATTCGGAAGTAGTGAAAGAAAGTGTGATGGTGGGAAATACCGAACTAGAGCGGGGGGAATATAGTTCTTCCAAAAATTTCACCCATCTACTGGATAAATTTAGCATTATTGAGAATTTCGAATGTAAACAAAAGTCGTAATTTCGTTCTAAATAAAATTTCCTTTGAAAATGAGATGTTTTCTGGGGTAAAAGGTAGCCTTTCTGCTCAAGCGGTTGAGACTTAAAGTTAACACAAACAGCGTTTTAAATACATTTTCCAATGGGAACCAGAGGTTTTACCGGAATAAGAAAGTAGCCTATGTGCTTCCCTGCTTTCAAAACTCTCTCTATGCAAGAGCACAGTTTAAGCAATTAAGGAGTGAAAGTGAAACAAACAAACAAACTCACCTTCACTTTTACAATTTTAGTCCTTGCTATCAAAAAAAAGAAAGAAAAAGCGAATTGTGGAGTTTATTTTCAAAAAGCAATTTCTGAGAAAAAACTGATTTTGAGATTAACATAGAATTGTAAACTTTATTTAGAAAGCCATTATTCTAAACGGAAATCTTTTTCCAAAACTGACTACAAAGTACCTAAAAAGGGCATCAAATTTTAAGTTTATTTTCAAAACAAAATATCTGAATAAAAATTTGTTTTCAAAACGCAATTTCTGAAATTTTATTTTCAAACTGAAATATCTTTAATTTCTTGAAGTAAATAATGACAATTATTTTGAAATTTTTAACATGCATAAAGGTACATTAGTAAGGAAAAAATACACCTGGAACGGAAAACCCAACAGAAAATATTACGCTCTAAACTTTTTAACTCATTTTTTGTTGCACAATAGGATCATGGATAATATGAGCAGCGGAAGTAAAAAGAAAAAAATGCTACAAACCGAAGGGAAAGAGAAAAATTGATAAGTCTAAATTACTTTATGCTATTCCATATTTTTACAAAATAAAGCAAATATCTTACTTAGCAAAAAAATCACGTTTATTTTTTACGTGTGACAACTGTTTCAAGCTTAAAAGCCCATATTTTCAAACAGAGTAAGATGGCTTTATTTATATGAAGGTAGAAAAAATTTTTAAATTTTAATTTTTACAAACAATTTTTAGAAAGCCATAACAAAAAAAAAGAAATACGAAAATCAAGCTGAAGATGAAAAAAAGCGGCAGAACGTGACTGCATTGGGGAAGCCTGTAGGGTGAAAATTTTACATAATACTAATTGCGTGGGAAAAATATATTGAATATTATTCATTTTCATTTTCATTTTAGGCAATGAATTTATTACTTTTTTGTAATTTTGTTTTCAAAGTGAAATATCATAAAGTTTTATTTTCAAAATGAATTTTCTGTTTTTTGAGAACACATTTTTAAGGGGATTAATTTGAATTAGATGCTTATACTGATTGAGGTTCTTCTCTATAGCATCCCAACTTTGTTATTCACTGGTAAAAAATCCGTAAAAATTTTGCTGGCGTTAGATATAGAAAATCTCATTTTACTCGAAAATTAGATTTTGTTAGAAACTGCATATTGAAAATAAGCTCCACAATTTTACAAAAACATTTTTATTTTAATAGAGAGATTTTTAAAGAACTTAAACTCGTCTACAAAAAAACTGCAGCGCCTCGGAAGCTCCTTTAAAAAAATACTTTTGTTAATACAATTATTTCGATTAGTCTGACCAATGCGTCTCCAATTTTCAAACGCACAATTATCCTTGTCTATTTGTAATACAGATTCTAAGATAAACAATTATAAAATTCATAACAACTGAATAACAACACCGTATGATGTAATCATCCAATTACCTATAAATCCTTGATCTGGCGTCACAGACGGGCGAAAGAAATGTTATTAAAAAAAAAATTACAATCGTGTGACTCCACCCATAGATACAATCCATTTATTAACGTAAAATTTAATAAAAATTTTAATATCAAGTACCTACATTAAACAGTGTAAAAAAAATACTGTGTCTAATTCACGTATTTATTTATTCCGCTGATAAAAAAGGAGTTAGAAGTTTTTTTTATTTTACTGTTGTTGTAAATTATTAAATAAATAAAAATTTTCTCACATATACAATTTGTATTGACCAATGTCAAGTAACAGTTCTTATTGGAATACGGTAATACCTACTAATTACAAAATAAATGTCACTATAAAATTTGCATACAAAAATTTGTCGAGTGCGTGTTGCACACACATTTAGTTAGGGTACATTAGTGCCTAGAGATTTTTACAGGTTTCGATGACTCGACAGAAACCATTTTTTCCATTTTAATTTTTTCCCTGGTGAAATTCTATAGATCTGATCTCATTTTCGAGATCTTGCAACTTTCAGACACAAGTCAGGAAAATACCCTTGTTGCAATTTCCGTTTACAAAAATTAGTCCTTTTCGGAAACCAGTTTATAGAGAAAAATAGTTCAAGAACCTTTTTTATGTGATTTTTCTTCCTATTTCCAATAGTGTAAAAAAATGTGACAAAATCTTTTGAATTTGGGTAAATTTTGATAAAAAACTAACATTTTTCTCGAATGTTTCGAGCTTTGGGCGTGTCTGGCAAACAAACTCATTCAATATTTTTGGATTTCTAGCGTTTTCACCAAACGAGTATCTACGGAACAGTTTCAAGGTATGGAAATTAGATACGTTATTGAAATAATGAATATGCTTACTTGAGACATTAGAGTCATTGGAAATTGGAACTGATTTTGTACGTCAGTGTCATCAAATATGACCCAAATTAAAAAGCTTAAAACAAATCTTGACAAAATTTTGCTGGGAAAATAGGAAAAAATCGTCTCCCAGCGCCGTGGTTCCCCAAGAAGGGTCTAAAATTGAAGTACCTGGTACCTACAAAATGGTCTTAAGGGCAGGGTATAATAATTTTTTTTTGCTTTCTTTTTATTTTTTTAACTGAATGCATAATATCTCAAGAATACTGTCTCAAAATTTCAAGTTGATTGGAGCAAAATTGACGAAGTTATAAGCATTTTTGTTGTTACCTGGCAGACGTTTCACTCTCTATATACCTCTCTCTCTCAGATATAGAAATTTCAATGGAAGTACTAACGTGCTTATACCTGTACTGTATATTTTGTCAGTGTAGGGTACAAAATTTAGTTTAGCAGTAAGTATTCTATATCAGTTTTATACAAGAATTTTTAAGTGTTCAAAACTTTAAAGCGTTTTCCCCACAGCTCACGTTTTCAAAGTCGGTGCCCCTCATAATTTCAAAACTACAGCACCGATCCTTTTGAAATTTTAAACACTATTTCTGTACATAATGTACGAGATAACGCTGGAGAGTTTTTTTTTTTCAAATTTGTTAATAATTTTTATTTTACAGTAACGAATTAGCCGATTTTTTTCGCAAAAATCCTGTTTTTCCTTTAAGTGTTCCAAAAAAGTGAAAAATTGAAATTTCGAAAAACCCTCCCAGCGTTACCTGAGGAAAATTATTATCTAACGAATGAACTTTCATTTTTTTATTTCGGATGATCCAGCACCAAGTTATGAGGGGTACCGCAATTCTACTTTTTTCCGAGACACGTTCGAAAAATTGCTGCCATTACTGTATCTTTTAATATTTCTTCGTGAAAATTTTATACAATATTCCTCGGATGTCATACATTAATGTACCACTGGTTTTAATAAAGAGATTTTAACTGTGTCGTCACAAAAAAATAACAAAAACATGCCTTTTATTGTACGAATTAACCTTACCCCCTCCTTAAAGTGTGGAAATTAGCCATGCTATTGAAATATGAAGATGGTTACTTTAAAGTCGTTTGGCGTGCACAGCCAAGCACTATGTAAATAAAATAACTGATTTCGTTCAGATTTTTGAAGTATCTGATTTAATCGCGGATTGCAATTAAGTTTAAATCTTCAAAAATGTGATTTTTTGAAAGAACTTCGCAAAATTTTTCATGATATTTTTTTGAAAATATTCAACAACATAATTTTTAATTTTGTTTTTTTAAACAGTACGAATATACTTAAAGAAAATATTCCAGTTTCCTTTTAAATTATTAATTGCTGCTACTTAATTATGCTAATATATTTTCAAATTTAATACTTGAAAAGAATTCATTTAACAAGGTATTTTCAATTTTAATCGGTAGGTAATATTTTTGTTGCATTATACATATTTTAATAGTTATTAATAATTTTAAAATCTGCTTTATATACCTACTCGCGTGCTGGATACACAACATTATGTATTTTCAGTTTATGTTTACATATTAATGGGTGGAGATACTGGGTAACTGCGTATTTGGATGTATGTACATAGTTCATTTGTTTTTAATTAATTATTTAAATAATAAATAATTAATTAATTCACAAACAAGAAACAAAACTTATAGAGGTGGTTAAAAAATTTTTGTTCAAAATTTACGAAAAACTGATTATTATTTTATTATTATTTCCGTGGTTTTTAAGATGTAGGAAGTTATTCTTTTACAAACAAAGAGTGGGAATTTGTTTGTTTACGTATAAAATGGAAAAATTCGAATATTAAGGATTTTGAAAAATCTTTTTTCTACTCCTATGCTATTAAAAGTAACATTTTGTGCCCGGCTAACTATATGTAAAAATTAACAATTGCCTACACTGTACGGAAATACAGTGGGAAATTATTTCCCACGCCTTAATATAATAAAAAAGTAGGCTGTTCCGTTAGTTTAATATATAATATATAGAAATTAGTGATGAGCAAATGCAAGACCAAGACCAAGACTTGGCAGTCTTGGTCTTAGTCTTGTTCTTGTATTAAGAATTTTGGCCTTGGTCTTGCAAAATGCAGTCTTGGTATTGGTATTGCTAAAGAATCTTGCACTTTCTTGCATTTTTTTATTAGCGAATTTTTTCCTTCTAAAATCAGAATTTTCTCTCTTTACGGTACTAATTATACTTTTAAACTATTTAAATAATTTAGCAAGAGTCTTGCTTTTTTCTTGCTATTGTCTTGGTCTTGCTCACTTGAGTCTCGGTATTGGTCTTGCAGCCATACTTATAGTCTTGGTCTTGCAAAAAATGCAAGACCAAAGCAAGACTGCAAGACCAAGACTAATTTTGCTCATCACTAATAGAAATAATACTAAAAATATACATATATGTATGTTGATTATTTATTATTGTTTCCATAGTTTCAAAGTATGCTTTGGCAAAAATTTGGACATCTTAGCATTGACATTATAAATTTTAAAAATTTTACTACTTATTTAAATTTTATTTTAATTATTTATGCTAATTTTACGAAAAAAAAAATGTGCTCGTAGAAAAAGTATAGTGTAAAATACGTGGGAAAAGCTTGTTTCTCACTCATACGATTTGTTGCACTCGCGCTGCGGGCTCGCGCAACAAACTCATATTCGTGAGAAATAAGCCTCTTTTCCCACTTATTGTACAATATACTATTTACTGTTAAACAGACATAAAATATGTTTAGGGCAAATCGAAGCAGTTGTTGATCTATAATAAAAGAAAAGTGATGCGTCTCTCCCAAAATTACTTCATAGTTCGAAGAAAATTTTTTTCACTTATTATTTGACGAAAGGTTTGTTTGTATTTTTTCGAATATATTTGGGTTTATTTTTCACGAAAATTTGTTGCATGGCAATTTAACGGGAGGAATTTTCAAGCTAGTTGAGAGTTCTTTAAGTTGCTTTTAAGCAACAAATTTGAGTTGTAGAAAGCACAAATTTATATTTAGAAAAATATAAAATTCGTGTGTAATACTATGCAAGACAATTTAACGAGTTAAATAAGTTGGTATAATTCATATTATAATTTAATATTTCGTTACTAGGGTTTTGAAATCAGTTAAATTTATCAATAAAAAATTTTGCCTGTCTATCTGCCCTAACTTTTAGCGAAATTTCGAATCGAAAATTCAGCTATTACAGCCACTGCCATGGTGCGACTTGAGCCTGAGTCTATGATAGAAATTTGAAAGAAGTTGTAAAATCCGCGTGATAATTCTCAAACCAAAAATTATATTTTTACGAAATTTGGTGAAAACGTTGGAAGTCTAATAATCTTGGATGAGTTCTTTAGTCAAACATGTCCGATGCCAGAAACGTAAAAAAAAGAGTTTTTTCGTAAAAATTTGCCAAAATTTGTACGTATTCCAAATTTTAAGAGCGGAAAAAATCACAAAAATCACATAAGATACGTTTTTGAACCATTGTCCTAGGTAAGAAGGTTTGTTATTAGTGATGAGCAAATGCAAGACCAAGACCAAGACTTGGCAGTCTTGGTCTTGGTCTTGTTCTTGCATTAAAAGTCTTGGTATTGGTCTTGTTAGAGCAGTTTGAGTCTTGGTCTTGGTCTTGCAAAATGCTGTCTTGGTCTTGGTCTTGGTCTTATTATTGCTAAAAAATCTTGCACTTTCTTGTATTTTTTTATTAGCGAAGTTTTTTTCTAAAATCAGAATTTTTACTATCTTTACGTATTAATTATACTTTCAAACTATTTAAATAGTTTAGGAAGAGTCTTGCTTCTTTCTTGCTTTTGTCTTGGTCTTGCTCACTTGAGTCTTGGTATTGGTCTCGCAGCCATACTTATAGTCTTGGTCTTGGTCTTGCTCTTGGTATACATAGTCTTGGTCTTGCAAAAAATGCAAGACCAAGACAAGACTGCAAGACCAAGACTAATTTTACTCATCACTATTTGTTATGTTACGCAGTATGCTGCGACAGGGGTACTTTTCAATTAAATCTTAAATAAATATTGCAGGGCAATGTGATTCATGCAATTTTGTAAAAAAAAAACCTTTGAATTGTAACACCAGAGCTAAAGAAGAATGGGTCACTAGGAACATACCAAGATAACATATCCATAATTTATCCATTTAAATTTTTATTCACCCCTAGCTAAAAAAAAAAATGGATTTAGTTTTATAGAGAATAATATGTCAACTCTCGTTCACTACGCTTAGTAACTTTGCAAATTGCTGCAATCAGCAATAATTAACGTGGCAGGCAAAACTGACACACTACGGGGATAGACAGATATATATTGTTGTTTAATTAATTATTTAAATTAGTGTATAGTGCAATCAACTACAATTAAAACTTTTGTCGCAGTTACCAATCGCTACTATATTAACTCTATATTATGTTCAGTAATACCAACTAAAACTATTGTACCTACTGTACAATATGTTGGTATATTTTGTTTATTGTGTTTAGCATATGAATCTGTTCTGCAAAACAAAGAAGGAAATATGGTGTTCATAGGTATATATATGTATACCTATATATATAGCTTTTTATTTTGTTTGGAATATGAACACCTGGAATGAACACCATATTTCCTTCTCTGTTTTGCAGAACAGATTCATATGCTAAACAAAATAAACAAACTATATCTATAATTTAGATTTCGAACGATTGTAATAAATTTAATTACTGTCCTTTTTTTGCTACAGGACAGTTTTAATTCTGTAGTAAGTAGGTACACTGAAAATTCCCGATATCGAAGTTATACATATCTTCCTTATAGGGAAAAAGTTTCATACAAGATTGTATTTGATAAAACAATATGTACTTTAGCCATATAGTTCTTAGTTTCTAAAATTGAATATTATTTCGAACTTTCCCGAAATAGCTACTGCTGCGAGCAGTGGCGTAACTAGACTAATTGCGCCTTGGAACCATTTTGATTCAAGCGCCTCCTTCCCCCGTGTTGTTCTTGTACTTTTTTTTATTTGAGCGATCCTATCGACGGTTGCGGAAAAGTTTAAAATTTTTTTTAGGTGGTAAGGAAGGTAAAATAATAATAAAAGATCAAGAATCTACTTCTAAAATAATTTAAGAATATTTTTGAATATAATTAATAGATTTGAGCGACGTTACTTTACGGTATTCCATTCTGTAAAACAAAAACACAATGTTTAATTTGCAAATACAGCAGAACCTTTTTTATGCGGTCCTTTTTTGTGCGGTTTTTAAAAAAATGGCCATTAAAATGCATAATATAAATCAAAATCAAGAGACAGTAAGAAACTTAAGCTTTTACTATAATAAATTTCTTTGATAAAAATACTTTTTAACGGCTTTTAAGCATTTAATCAATACATTGCATAAGAACATAAATCATATTGCATAATTTAATTTTGTTACAGATATATTTTTCAAAATTTTCATAATATTATAAAATTGAAATAAAAGGTTTCTACGTGTAAATTAATGCTTTATCTAATTATCTATAGAAGCAACTTCTAAAGAAATTTCTAAGTTTTGGGTTATGTTTTTTCGATGAAATTTTTTTATGCGTTCCTCACCAACCGCATAAAAAACGTTTTCTGTACAATCTGGATCGAACTATACTTTTTATAGCCATTTATGATATTTTTGAAAATATTTTTTTTGTGCGTCCCCTATCCACCGTACAAAAAAGAGTTCAGTTGTACTACTAAAAAAAAGCCCTTTTGGACATTTTTGTGGAGAAAATTCTTTCTCAAGTATATTGTAAAAAACCTTCCTTATTTGTTCAATAGCGAACTGTGATATTAAGTCATCTACTTTTTCCCTTGACATACTTTCTTTTTGGGATTTTTCTTTTTTTTTGTGTAAACGAAGAAAAGCAAATAAAATCAGATTTTAAGGGCTTAATTTACATAATATGACGAAAAAAGAAACACAAAATGGAGACTTAGACGTGATTATCCTGAATCTACGGTTTTCAATTTTAGCAAAAACACAACATTAATTTGATCAGTGTTTGAACTTTGAAATAAAAGCCAATTTTTTTTCAAAAAACCTAAATACACCCAAGATCATTAAAAAATACGTTTTTTTTTGTAAATTTTTTTTGTTTTTCGCTAAAAAAATTGGGAAAAAAGTTTTATGTAGTGTTGCAATCGCAACTTTTAAATTGATCGGACGAAAGTGCCTGAGTTTTGTGTTTGCTAAATTTAAAAAATGTAGTTTCGAGATAATTGGGCTTGTGTTGCTACTTTTTTTGGGATAATTTTTTATGAATATTCTTGTGGACAATGTTTTATCTGTGTTTATCATCCAACCAATGAAATTCAAATAATATTATTTCCCATAAAAGAAATTTTTCGTTATAAAAAACAAATAATCAGTTCTTTTTTGTATTCATGAAAATTGCTCTCGAACATACTATTGCCTAATTAACATTCTTATTTTTGTTTTATATTTACTATGATTACTTCGATTCGAACGTGATCTTTGTTAAAAACATATGAAGCACATTACCACATTATTAAAATATACACACATGTGTAAAAGTATGTACCCACATAATAATGTAATTTCTTTAATATCTTAGTAGTTAGGTACATAATACATATAGTCCAAGAGCCCGTCGTATACAAATCCTATAGATAAAATACATGAATGACTTTTTGTGCGTGAGTAGTACTACTACGGGTTTACAGACGTAAAAGGAGTCACCATTTATTTAAGCCAATTTGGCCTGGATCACAGAAAGTGGCACATAAAGTATATGTACAATGAGTTTATACTGAGGTGCCAGGCTTAATAAACGTGCAACTGACATCCTGACATTCCACTCATCGTATGCATTGAAACCTAGATGTTCCGTGACTTAAGTAAACATTAAGGCCCGATTTACATTAACGCTCTACTCTCACTCCGATATCACTCCGCTCTAGGTTCGATAAAATATTCTTACACAATAAACAATGAGTGTATTCACATCATCGCTCTGATATCGGTCCGATATCAGTCGCGGTTCGCTCCCGTTCCAATGCCACTCTAATATCAATACCATACTCGGGGAATATTTTATCGGAGCGATATCAGACTTGTTATGGCTTGTACCTATAGTGTAAACACTTTTTGATTCCACTCCACTCCGCTTGCATTCAGTTGTTATGAAAAGATATTTGTATTGAACTGAGACCGAACTGGGAGTGTACCCAGAGCAGCATTATAATGTCAATAGAGAACGAATAGGTACCAGCATGACAGAAATGACATCATATCTGTGGCCCGGGCAAAACTGGCTTAACTTCTTCACTACTGATGTACAATATATTCAATATCAAATTTAAGAGTACGTTAACATGATTTTTTAATTGAGAAAAATTAAAAACTTCTACTGTATTATTTAAAATTACCTACTAAATTACCTACTAAACACTTATTTAAAAGATTTAAGATTAAAATTTTTAATTAAACGCTTGTTTAAATTAAATGTCCAATATGCTGGACAAAGGTATACTCATTGATGTAAAAAAAAATTTAAAAATCAGTAGCGAAGAGGTTAATTATGTAAATGGTGACTCCTTTTGAGTTTGTAGTAGTAGGTACTACTCATACACAAAAGGTCGTTCATGTATCTTATAGATACATAGGATTTGTATTGGGATCTGTCAAATGGGTGGCACTTCAGAAAAATGACTGACGAAAAAGTGCATTAACATTAGTTTTATATATAGTAATCAGTGCTATATTAAGAAAAAATGACAAATATTAGAACTGTTTGTATTTAGGTTGACACAAGTCCGAAATAAAGGAATTTTGTTGAAGGAGAGAAAATTTTACATCTGTAAAACAGTGAAAATGTGGTTAAAATATGAAAAAATGCGTGAATATTACAATTTAGTGTATACAAACGTTAAATTTAAATAGCAAACGTCATAAAATAACTGGAGAACTGTAAATGAATGGAAAAATTAAATCAATTTTACGTATTTTCAGATCTACAAAATTCACCTCATAAATGACATTTGAGCAAATGCACTTTAAGAATAGTCTGATTTTTCAACACCAGATGTCATACCGTCATTCAATAGATCCCAATACGGCGAGCTCTCGGACTAATATACATATTTTGCTTTAATGTCCAGTAATACTTATTGTAGAGAATCAGATACGTGTAAATATGTATGTATACAGCTGAAAACAATAGCAATTCATGTGTAAAAAGTGTTCATATTACTTTGGACAACACTGGCCAAAAATCACGAAGCGCTACTCTTTTTTTAACTTTGTATCAAAAACTACGGTTAGTAAATTCTATACTTATAAACAGTTCTTCAGTTTCCATCAGGGCCGGATTTGGGGGGAGGGGGACAAGCCGGGGCACGTGCCCCCCTGCAAGGTTTTAGGGGCGCCAAAACGGTGAAAATTTGTTTGGGGCAGTAAAATTTAAAAAATTTTGGAAGTGATGAGCAAAAAGAAAGGTCAACAGCTCATGATAGGGTTAGTAAAATTTAAAAAATTTTGGAAAAACCGTAAATGAAATGACTGAATGATGAAATTTGAAGCGAATTAGGTTCTCGAAGGTGCTCTTTTCATTTGTACCAGAATTAGACATTTGAGAACGCTAGAAAAAAACTTTCGTCGAATCAATGCTACTTCTAAAAGGAATTTTGTCAGTCTAACCAGTCAAAATTAACCAAATTCGAATCCCTTCCCTAAAATTTAATCTGAGAAACTGTTTTTCAATTTGATGATGTTAGTAAGCCGATTAAAATTTTTTGAAACTTGAAAAATCCTGAATAAAAGTCAGGTCTGTAGCTAAACTATTACTGGGAGATGACAGCCTATGTTTAATTCTAAAAAATTAGGTGTCTGTATTACCGAAACTTTTGTAAATTATGTAACAACACACTGAAGGTTTACAATTGGACGGACACGAATTGAATCATCTAATTTTAAGGACCGCTGTGCGACATTATCAATTAAAGTATTAACAGTTAAAAAATATGGTACTCCTGTCTCATTTTTGTAGAACTAGACTATTCGACTGGTTGGTTGATTATTTCTGTCCCTTGTTGTACCCACTTACTGTTCTTTATTTATTATTCTCAATAGAATTTTTTTTCTAAGTGTTGTTACTCGCCGTTCAGTTGTTATTTAAATAACACAACAGCCAATAACTGAAGCGAGAGCGAACGAAAGAACGAAATAAGCAACAACACGAACCAGTTTTAAATAAGAACACGTATTATAAACCAACATTTAATAACAAATTAATACGCTTTTGTTTCACCGTAACAAAAACAAAAACATAAAAATGGAAAAATAAAATGGCTGCCGCTCAAAAACAACACAAAACAATAAGAAATAAAATACATAAAATATGTTAGTAAAGCAACTCTCTCTTTCTATTTCTCTATGGCCATCTCTTTTCAGTTTTTTCGGATTACATATGATAGTAGGTATCTTGTTACATATTTTTAGTGTAAGATTTTTATAATTGAAAATACCCAGGTATGAAATATTTCTGAGAAAAATAATCACTATGAAATTTTTGTATCTAACAAGTAATTATTCATTAATGATGTCTAAAAAGAAATCGACTATTAGTCATTGATACATATTATGTAGGTGTTAAAAAATGGTTTAAGATTAACGAAAATAATGTAACATGGTCCGTACCGTAAAAAAAATTTTTTTTTAAGTTCTTTTGAAACAAAAGAAACGAGAGGATGTGGGGAAAACCAGCAATTTAATCTTGACAGATTCTGTGAAATAATTATAATGTCGTTTAGGGCCCCCGAAATGAGTAGAAATGTGTCCAAATATTCTTTTCGACCGTCACTTTCAGAATCACTACTTTATGTTATACATTCATGATGTGAGTGGAGGGCGACCGAAGTAGTAAGGGGCTAGGATTTGGAAGGTATATGCGTCTATAGTTGACTTTTTTAAAGAAAGTACGCCGATATTCGCATCTGAAATTCTGAAGAGAAATTGCAGAAAACCTTCACGAGCAAAGTCGGTCGTGAGATTCGAACGCTCGGCTTACCAGTCGGCAGGTACCAGTGCCTAAGTACACTCGGCTATTCCACTTGTAGATTCTATGATATATCTAACGCAGGCAGACAAAAGTAGTTAAGTCCAAAATATCAACTTTACAGTAGAGAGTAAAAATAAATGAAATGCTGGCTACATCAGTTTATTTGAATTATCTTCAAGTTTACATGACATTTTGTAAATTTTTTTTAATCAATCACTTTCTTAACATGTAATACAGTAAATCATAAAAAAAAAATAAATTTTAAACCTTAAACTAAAATTTGTTAAGACATTTGATGAACTTAACATATAAAAAACAATAATAAATTTCATTATTAAAACCATTTGACTTAATCTATTAGAACGGATAGTTGTTGCCATAAAAATACATTTCCAATTTAATTAAACTATGCACTTATTTATTATTTTATTAAGAATATTAAGACCTTAACTTCTTTCGATAGTTTCTGAAAATAATTTTTTTATAACAAGTGTTGTTAGTGGTGGAACTGACTTTTGTCCTTTTGGAAATGTATGAGATAGACTCTCTTAGTCCTTATTATAAAATAAAATAAAAAAATAAAAAATGGACTTAACTACTTTTGTCTGCCTGCGCTAGAATTATACAGTACTGAAACCCGTTGAAGTAAAATTGCTACGGTTACCTTTGAAGAAATTGCTGATTGGAATTCCTAAGGATAGGTGAAATGAAGGCATTAACAGCAAAAGAAAAAGAAAGTATTTTTTAAAATTTCATAGAGCAACCAAATTCTTATGAATTCGTGAATTCTGTTATCGTAGAGGTGGTCTACCTCTCTGTACTTGATCATTTTGTAATAGTCAGTGTTGGATCTTACGCTCTTTAAACGGGAATGTTCGTTTTTTAAAAACTTATATAAAAAGTAAAACGTTTAGATAATAATCTCATATTTTAATAGTAAATTAAGGGGGACCACTAGTGCGACATTTTGAAAATATTGGAAAATCTCTTTTTGCATGTTTCGATAGTCTATACCTTTAAAAATAACATACTACAATTTCAAGTGCATATCTCAAATAGTTTTTGAGTTACAGCCATCCGAAGAGCGGATTCTGATTTTCATTGTTAACTTGGAGGTACTGAGAAATGTATGAAGGTTGATAGTTCGGAAATTTCTGGGCGTGGCTGCCAGTCACATGTTGTGGAGAAGCTAGACCCTGGCACATTTAAAAGACTTATCTAGTTTTACTATGACCATTATAGTGAGTACATCGTAAATAATTTTAGTAAAAATTCTCAGCGATTAAATCTAAAAGGTAAAATTACGAAAAACTACATTTTTCAAATTTGCTGCAATTATAACTCGAAGACAAATCATCCGATCGAGTTGATTCTTATTGCAGCGTCTTTTATATATGTTTCTTCGTGCCATGAACTTCCAGTTTTCCGATCGAATAAAAAATGTAATTTTGACAAATTTTGAAACTTTTTTTTAAAAAACTCCGCCATTTTGTTAAATTTCAACTTTTTTTGTCAATTGAAGTTCATGGCACGGGCAATACCTTCTAGTTTAATAGGCTTTTTGGTCTTTTTTTCATTTCAGGCACTTTGAAGGTCGCTATCACTGCAGCAGTGGGGGAACTTTTTCTTTTGGAGCCTTGGAAAATCGCGAATAACTCACTGAACTTTCAATTTTTTGGTCCAAAAATTTTATCATGAATTTATTATATAGCAACGAATATATCCTTAAAATATTAAAACATTCCATATAGTAGTCTTCTTTAAAAAAATTCCTAAAAATCACCATTTTTTTCAGACGGTCAGACTAGTGGTCCCCCTTAAAGCAAGAAATATTTTATCTCGAGAATTATGAAAACTCTAGTTACCAAACTACAATATCCTGACTTAATGTGTGTTTAACACGTACTTGTTAATCTGATTTCACAATTAGTTAGGATAAATTATAGTATTACTCGATTCTAGGAAATTATATTACCTCATAATATCAGTCCATCAGTAACTGATACATATGTACATATAATACAATCGCACTGTATATAATCTCAGAACGTAATTCAGTAAGGAAGGATTGAAAGTAATCAAATATGTTACGTGACAAAACACAACTAACATAAACCAAAATGTATCAGACAGAGATCGCGAACACAAAATAGAACAAATAATACACACTCATTAATATAGAATTGTATTTTTATCTTATTTTATGCGCAGCGAAACGGATAACTTAAGGGGAGATTCGCTTTAAAAAAAATCGAGTTTTTTCTCTATAATTGTGTTCTTTAAGGTATTAGAAATATTCTTCTAAAATTTCTCCTAAAAAAAATGAAAAATCAAAAACTTATCGGCATTTTAGTGCACACACTTTACTAATATCCAATTAAATAAAAAACTTAAAATGCTTTTTTCTCGAAAGTACGTTTTTCGAAATGGGTCCTCATGTATCTCAAAAAGTTTTAGTGATATCGACATAAATCAAACTGCAAATTATTCTTCGATACCGCCATTTTGGGAGGAATTAGGATCTTTTGGTTCCGTAATATATTTTTAAAATGGCAGCTCTCTGTTTATAGTCGAGAAAAAGCGGTGATTTTTGAAAATGTATTTTCAAAATACGATTTCTCGCGGTTTTTTTATTATTTTTCTTAGATGCTAGTTAGTGTCATACTGTATATATGTATATTTTCAGAAAATTCTTGATTTTCTGAATTTAGTTCACTGGAGATTTCAGAACGCGAGGAACGATCAAAGTGGAAAAATCTCGCAGTGTCAACTTCAAAGCCATTTATACTTAGCTCATTTTTGAATATTTAAAAAAAAAAAAAATTTGTAATCTCAAGATCATGTAGAAACAATGTTGTATATTTATATTTTTAGCAAATCAATTTTTGATGTTTTTTTTTTGGCGAATCTCCCCTTAATACTAAATTGTATTTTTATCTTATTTTATGCGCAAGCAAAAGCGATAACTTAATGAAAAAGAGATTGGATCTATATATATGTATGCGGATAAAAAGGTGCAAAACACAAATAAAAGTCGTTTTTATTATTATTATAAAATACATTGGTTTTGTTTAAAAACAAATATTGTTAGCACAACTAGCGCATACCTAGTACTAGCGAATATAGCCATATTACTGACTACGTTATTTAACAAGCATAATCAATGGTATGCATAAGATTGAGTATTGTGAGACTTTGCTCAAAAGAATATAACTAAACGCAAAATGCTTGAGGTATGAAAGTCCAACAAAAAGGAAAGATATATTTTTAGTAAGAGACATACATATTTTGTTACATTAAGAAGATAAAATACTTTTGCAATAAAGATGGATATAGAGTAATTATATCTAAACTCCCGCTATTAGTTTTTATATCTCTCACTCAGGTAATATTGCACTGTATAAACATACACTACGTTGTAAAAAAATGTAATAGATCTTGTAGTACAAGATCCCGCAGCTGATTTCTGCAGGTATCTGTTTTTTTAATGAAACTTAATTTAAATGAATCCTTAATGGCAATGTAATAGATTGCTCCCGGCTTGCCTATCGACAATTAACCGTAAGTACCTTCAATTGCCGTCATTAAGCGAATATTCGAAAAGACATTTTTTGACGTTTCAAAGTGTCAAATATTTTCAAAGATTTTTAAAATTTACAAATTTTTCTCATAGTAACAAGAAAAGTAAATAATTTTTTCCTAGTTACAAATACAAAAATAAGCCAAGAGCCATTTGATTTGATTTTTCATTTTTTTTTTTTATTTATTTATAAGTATATCTACAATATGTTTTATTATTTATAAGAAACTATAGAGGGAAAATCACAGATTTGTTAATTTTCTCGTTAATTGTGTGCTAAACCCAGCCTACAGACCAAATTTCAACTTTCTAAAATTTCGGGAAGTACTCTATAATTTTGATGATCATCAGTGAGTTAGTGACGAATTTAATAAAATTTACATATTAATAATATCGAAAGCGATAGAGCTATAAAATTGAAATTTGGTACATTTCATAAGACTGGTGACTAGATTCTATCCTGACAATTTGAGCTCTTAAGTATTATCCAGACTGAAGTTATCAGGATCGAAAACTAGGCTGAATTGCTTCGAGAAAAGATTTTAATTAGTTACTCTCTTATGGCATCTCAACTGCTTCTATTGAAAAAAAATAAGTAATTTTAAATTAAATAAATAATATTAAGAAATTTTATAATAATAGCAATATTACAAAGGTAGATTTTGTAGTTTAATAAAATTGAATACATTTCATTTAGGTATTTATATATACCATTTTTTTAATGTTGTACACCCTCACTTTCATTTATTTAACGGAGTACTGTAAAGTGGACTTTGATCGCTCAGAAACTATGCATTTAGTTATACGAATATTTTGTCATATATACACATCTGTGTGTATCCGAGTGTATGTATCTAACAGCATATTCATATTCACTTGAGCAGAGTCTCACAATACTCAATCTTATGCATACCATTGATTTTATTACAGGAATAGGAAACCAACAATAGAGCGAACATTGTAGATAAGCGCGCGGGGGGTAACCTCAACAATTCTGTTAAGCATTTGGTAGTATCTAGTTGTTTGTATTATTGCATTACTTACGTTTCACCGCATTGGACCATGTGTATAGATATTACATGTACTCGGAGTTCATATTATTATAAGGGTATAATATAATATAAGCAAGCATACATACATACATAATACATGATCATTATGTTAATCGTTCCTAGTGTTTTTGTTGCTCTGACTGGTTCTATACTGCGATACATGGAAAAAGTTAAAAGTCTATTAATATTACGAGAGTGTGTTTTAGGACTAAAGGACTGAAAATTTTTGTTTACAAATAGAAGCAATCTGTATAGGTAAAGGTACCTAGATACAGATCCCTAGAAATGATATTTATTTAGTGAAGTATAATCGAAACAGCCAACGCAATACACGGATGCCGCGCAAAACGGTACACCAAGAAAGGTTTGTCTCCTTCTATGTTACTATACGTGAAGCGTATATAGAGTGTTGAAAATGTACACATATATAGATATACACATAAAGGCAATAAAGGTAACATAAGTAACATAACAAAGTAACATAACATACCAAACCCGTAATAATAAATGCACATCTAACAATAGCATTCTTTTAGAGTTAAAAATATTTTTAAATATTCATGTTATGATATCGCTTTTGAGAAAAAACATCGTGAAAAACGCACATATTCTGTTCAAAACTAAATATGTATTTAATTATCTAATATATTAATTTATAATTTTGAATAAAAAAATACATAAACATATGACAATTTGAAGATCTGAAAATAATATGTACATAATATGTGACTAAAAGCCTATCAATTAATGTTTAAATAAATCAGAATATACATATGACATATCTTACATGAGGATACATAAATTATGTACGTATTTCTTTTATTTAAAAAGTTGCATCAATTGTTATGTATTGTTAAAATCATTGTTAGTTACATTGCATATTGCGCTCTCCGCATTGCGGAGATAAGTGGATGTGTGTGTGACCACTCACACACATGCAAAAATCAAACCCAAACAATTAAAAAAAGTGTGTACCTACATAGTACAGAGATAGCAGCTTTGTATCTGTATTCTGTGAGAACTGGCTTTGATGTTCAATATTACGGCATAGAAAGAATTTTCTTCCCCACTTTTCAGTACGGGAAACTAAGAAATATTCATAAATCGAAAGATATACGAATTGTTGGAGTGTGATAAATGGACCCAATTTTTACAGACCGAATTTTTCAGATTTTTTCTTCAGAATCGTGAAAATTATTCTGATAGACTAGATCACTAATGACCCTTCGTCGAGATCTTAAATTCCTGAACCTATGCGTTTGAAAGAATATGTGCTAGGAACTGGAAGAAATTGTTTGGATCATGTTGTATAGGACCGCTTTAAATTCTGTCCTCAATAATTTAAAAAAATAAAATCATAAAAAAATACATTTTTGTTGCTTCTATCTATATAAAATTATTTTCCACTTTTGTTCACCCTGTACTTGTAGTTCTTCCTATGATACAAACATTCCGGACCATCCTGTACAACATGTAAATTTGTACTTTTACATAATGATATGTATGTGTATACCAAATGTATAATAAATATTTTATGCCGCATCGTTAAAACGGCCGCACAATGGCTGGTGAATGGCGAGCTTGTTGCGAAAACTTTTTTCGAAAACCGAATGGGGAAATAGAAATTATATAATCTTATTCCGTCATTCGTGTAGTGAATTATAAATCAGTGAAAAGTTTTTTGTTAAAATGACGCGTGAGTCCCTCGCCCTTACTCTTCACTTCCGCGCCCCCTACCCACTTTTCTTGGTCCTTAACAACAGCAACAACAACTTAATCATCATTGCCATGTTAAATTATTACATTATTTTGTGAAAGTTTTGCTCCATACATCTCCATATATTATTATACGGGGGTACTGCAGGGATACTACAGGGGTACGTTCAAATTATATGTTTAATTTACAGGATAAACCACACAGGAACCGCAAGCAGGGCTCAGCGGTACAATTGTTATTCAACGGCTATGATGATGATGGTGATGAATTCAAGGCATCATAATATTCGTCTGACTGTTATTTAGGTATATAATAAATCAGAAACTATGAAATGGGAACAATATAAATAGGCAACAATATTTTTTTCGGGTAAGTATTCATATTTATGGAAAGAAATTTTTTGGAAGGAAATCGAACTCGCACCCACTCAGTTGTTTTCTACAAACTCTGCTGGAACTAGAGCTGGCAATCGAGGTAGGAACTTCGATTCTTGAAAGCTTGCTTTTCTGTGCCTGTTTCTCTGGTTTATTTGACCGTTAACCAGCAAGAAAGTTTCATTTGTCACTTGGACACACGTTTATCATCACTATCGGTTGACAATAATGGTGGTACATGGATAGTAAATGCATCGGAACCATCTACAAATCTAAGCGTGCGACACACAACGTGTACACCCAACATCGCAGAGTAGCCAATAAAGTGATCAGCACAGCAGCTCGCTTAAAATCCGCAGTAATGAAATCAAGCGGGCATTTTACATAAAATTTAAAAGAGGGGGAAAATAAATTAAGAATGACTTATTGTACTGTTAATAGGTTTTTGACTGTTAAAAAAAAAATACACTTTTTTTAAAAATAAAAACGTTTATAGTGAAGAGGACTCCGTATGAGAGTGTAATGAAATCTGTAATGTGAATAAATATTTGTATTTGTATTAGTTCAAAGCCAACCTTCTGATATAAACTATTTCATGGTAAATACATAATAAATAAATTATCCTTAAAAATTGAAAAAAATTTGGATTTGGATGAAATATGGCACTCTTTTTTAGGTTAGTAGAAACATTTAACTTAACAAACTGGAAAGTATAAAAGATCGCGTCATTATAATCGAAAGCCACTATATAATAAGTTTTAATGACATATCCGAGACCTTCATATTTGGTTTATTCTGTAAAATTACATTAATAAATGATATTTTAATAGCATATTGTTTTTAATAGAAAGTTCAACTTAACAATGTTATGAATGTATTTTATACATATATTAACCTTCTTTGATAAAAATACTTTTTAACGGCTTTTAAGCATTTAATCAATACATTGGATAGGAATATAAATTATTGCATCATTTAATTTTTTTACACATGTATTTTTCAAAATTTTCATAATATTATAAAAAGGAAATAAAATGTTCCTACGTGTCAATTAAGGCTTTATCTTTGTTTATAGAAGCAACTTCTAAGGAAATTCTAAGTTTTGAGCGTTTTGAGTGATGTTTTTTCGATGAAGTTTTCTGTACAATCTGGATCGAACTATACTTCTCATAATTATTTATGGTATTTTTGAATATATATTTTTTTTGGGGCGATTTTTTTATGCGGTCCCCTCCACCGCACAAAAAAAGGACCGACTGTATTTTAATGTTTTTTTACAAAGTTTTCTAAAATTATAATAATAATTTATTTTTTGCTTAGAAAATAAAAATTGCATTGGAAATGGTTTTCAATAACAAAAATATGTTGGAAAATGGTTTCCAACACAACTGCTGATAGATTTGCGAAAAAATATTGCATTCTTGGATGTTGAAACGTTATACCACTGAAAGAAGTAATGACGGAAGTGTTGGTAAGAAGTCATTTAAGATATTTTTCTACTCCTACTATTAAAAGTAACATTTTGCGCACGGCTAACTACATGTAAAAATTAACAATATTGCCCACACTGTGTGGAAATAGCCGTGGGAAATTATTTCGCACGGCTTAATATAATAAAAACGTTGGCTATGTCTGATTTAATATATAATGTCATATGTAATTCTAAAAATATACATATATGTAGGTTGATTATTTATTATTGTTTCCATAGTTTCAAAGTATGCTTTGGTAAAAATTTGAACATCTTACCACTGACATTATAAATTAAAAAATTTTTACTACTTATTTAAATTTTATTTTAATTTTTATGTTAAATTTTACGAAAAAAAATATGCTCGTAGAAAAAGTATAGTGTAAAATACGCCCTGCGGGCTCGCGCAACAAACTCATATTTGTGAGAAATAAGATAATGACTTGAAACAAAATTGAATAAAAATTATTTAAAAAAAAAAATAATAAAAAAATAATTTTCTATATATATATAGATAAAATGAAAACATGTGAACCAGACATTTGTCTGATACATAATCGCTTTACATGCAAATCCTACCCAACATACGTAGTTGAGTTGATGAATAAATTTTCATAGTTCGCTTACCACACTCTCTGAATGAATGTAATAAAATTATGAATGAGTAGTCTAACTAACTCTATCTAGTAGTAGTCAAGTAAGCTGCATTGTCGCTCCTAATGTAAATTTTCTTTTCCTTTTATTTTTGTTTTCTTTCGTGTAACAATAATAATAGTAATTCTAATGCATAAAAATAATCAAATTTTCTCTTTCACGTTTAATGTTCCGTGACTTTAATGGATTATTAATTATGATATGGATTAAAACTGTATGTAATGTACGGTGGGAGTGTTGATAAAAACATACATACATACATACTAAAGTTGAATTTCTTGATGTTTAAAGTTGGAAATAGACTTAAATTTTTCGTTATATTATTATCTCCGATATAATATGTTGAAACTACAGACGGATTAATATATTATACATATATAGTCTACAGACTGAGTGTATTAATGAATAAATGAAGCCTCAGGATAATCAGTGCAGTAACCGTGGTACCAGTAGTAACAATTTTTGGTGCTTTTTTAAGTAATTATTTGCAAAATATATAAGGTAATTCCATGGTCACTTACATTACAATTTGATTTAAAATTGGGATTAAAATCTTTTGAATTTTCGTATTTAATAAGTAAATCCACTAAAATTTAGTCAAATTAAATCGAATATGATTTGAACTTTTAAACAAAGGAAATCAAACAACAAAAAATGCATATAAATTTTTTTATACAAGATAAAGTACATTACTCAAAAACGAATATAATTTTCCATCTTGTACACAATGAGAATTTTCTGTTCTATTTTGATAACAGACCGCTTCATTTAAGTAAATTTAAACAAATAATGTTTCAATAAATTATTTTAATAATAAATTTCATAAAATATTATATATTTTTGATAAAAATGTAACTTTTAATCGGTCACTTATATTACACCTCTTTGGTCACTTACATAACAGTCACTTTAAAACAAGTTTTATTAAAAAGTATGTGGTTTATTAGTTTGAGTTTTTGGAAAATATGATAGATAACAAAGATAAAAGTTTATTTTTAGTAATAAAAAAAACGTCTGCCGGTTTTGATAGCCTCCATTACTTGCTTGACAAAAAATCAAAATAATACCCAAAACGAGTATAGTAATTATTTTAAGAAAAAGGTAAATTTAGCTGTATTTTAATATTTATTTAAAAAAAATCACAAGTTACAATATTTTTTTTTATTAAGTAATAAATTTTTAAGCTAAATTTACAAAATAAAAACAATTAAAGGTAAAAAAATTAAAAAAAACGTTGTATATCAGTGATTTAGTCTTCTGAGTATCAAGTAGGCATGATTTTAATTAATTATTTTCATTTTTTAATTTTTACTAAAATTCCATCATTTCATGGAATTGCCCTAATAGACGAGAGACTTAACCCTAATTTTTAACAAAAAGTGAACCACGAGCGGTTCTGGTGGCTGATTTTTTTAATCGACTAAAAATTGAAAAAAAAAAATTCCAATACTATTTTTTTATCAGATGCCGGTGTCACTATGAAAAGTAGAATTAATGAAAATAATAGACAAGTTATGTGTACAAATTTTGCATTGATAGGATGCAGTAAACAACATTGATATATAAAGAAATTATTTAACAATTTTTTTAGAGAGAGAGAAAACTATTGAAAATATGATATTTTAGAAATGAATACGTAGACTTAAATCAAATATTTACCTATAAAAATACTGAAAAATTTTCAAAGAAAATGATACTGGTTTATTTTCAAATACATATATCTACATATCATGTCTTGCGACAAATATGGTCCTGTTTATTGAATAATATACAGCACTTATGTTCCTCATATCACACCCAGCTGTTGGCTTCCGACTTTATGCACCGCGCCGTCTAGTTACTATAATATAATAACGTTCATTGGTTTCCATATTGAGAATGTAGAGAGTTGTTTCAATTACACCCTGTATATTAACATATAGAAAGGTAAAATATCTTTACAACGTTAGTTTTGTTTGAGCTGTCTAAAATATTTGCTTTTGCGGTTCCTTTCTCCACCGGTGATGTAAAGAATGGACATAGATAGTCAGATGCATCAACTATGCTGATAATGCAGATATTATGTTTTACCGATGTTATTTGTGACTACCTATGCAGCAAGAACACTATTATTGTATCAAATAGAGATTTTAGTGTCTGCTTTTTCAATGCTTTTACAAACTGTGACACTTTGTGTCAGAGAGTTGCGGGACAATTGCTTTTACTTGAGCTTTTACTTGAGCTTTTATTAATATTTTTTTTTAATGTCTGTTGACTTTTTTTTCCGGTTATTATGGTGTAATAGCGCGTAGTGTTTCTTAACATTTTTTCTTTTTTATAAAAAGTAAATTGTCAGATGCAAGTTGTAGGGAAGGTCGCCCAAAGCGGGCGATATATCGTTGTATCGAATGTTTTTGTCAGGTCGTGTGTATACCGAGATTAACCGAATATCAACCAATGTCAATCAGTTTAATGTCGTTTAATGTTCTAGTTAAGCTTCATCAAATTTTTTTGTTGGTTTTGTTAAAAATTTTGACGATAAATATTCTGTGACTAGTCACAAACCTTTTTATTTGTAATCTTTTTGGTATTACCATATTATGTTATCATCATTTGACTTTTAATGTAGAAAAAGGTAGACATGTATCGGCTTTCATTTTGAAATTATTCTAAGATAACAAAATTAAGTCTTTTTGGGCAAAACGGGTATGGGCAAAGCGGGTAGACAAAATAGAAGCATCTTAATGGAAAAAACTGTTGGAAGGGGAAAAAAATAATCTTCTTTTTACGACGGAATGAGGGAAAAAGCTTAAAAAAGATATTTCTGCCTTGTTTGTGGTGATTTTGATGTGGAATCACCTGAAGTAATATATTCCAATATGGAGGTTGTAAAGAAAGTTACAGTTAATTGTTATAAATTTATTATTTTTGTCTTTTTTCAATTTTTTTTTACTTAATTTATTATTTTTAAGTTCTATATGATTAAGAAAGTTTATATTAAAAAATAATAACAGTATTTAAATACATAATGTACTTACCCGCTTTGCCCAAAGAGAGTTACCCGCTTTAGGATACCTATACGGGCAAAGCGGGTTTTTGCAGAGTTTTTGTATTTTCTTTATTAAAAACAAATATCGTATGAACATTTCTTAAGCGAAGTTTCATTTTAAAGTTCGATAACTATTCTATCTGAAAATATAAAAAAAATCTGCTTATCGAGGTCAAAAGTCATTTTTTTGGGCGTTTAATCTTAGCTTACCCGCTTTGGGCGACCTTCCACTACCTATGCAACTAGTGTTCCGTACTATCAATTGTTTTTATGAACTTGTAATAGTATATGAGAAAAGACGAAATATTTTTCCAGGCAGATAAATTTTATTTCTGAAATAAACTATAATTCTCAATTTCAAAACGATCGTATCTTGATCGTAGTGTTATTTATGCTTATCAGAAAAGAAACAGAGATATTTACTGAATGACGCGCACCCTGGTCACTTCAAAAAGGCCACAAATTCCAACGCCGAAAGCAATCGCACCGTTGTTACACGTTTTAAATCAGTGGCCCTTAAACTTTTTAAAGAAATCGGGGGACGAGCGTCAAATATTATACTAACTTTACACAGGGATGCCAAACTATAACGCAGAACCCCAGGGTCGTGGAGAGAAATGTCGGGCCCCGGAATCAAAATTTCTTCCCAAAAAATAAATGATAAGCAAAAAAAGCTCGTTTCATTTTTTCCGGGGTCTCCCTAGAGACAACTGCGGGCTCCTTTTTCCAACCTGGGTCCCGGGACTGCAACCCTGGCTACCCCATCCTCTCGTCGGGCCTGCCGGGAACCGAGTTCAAGAATCGCTGCTTTAGATAAATTAACGATCAAAATTCAATACTATATACCTAGCTATACTCAATACCACTATAAATCACAGTTGGTTCTTGAAAATATTATGCGGTATGCGCTAATAAATTCACTTGCTGGTCAGTTCATTCGTCAGTTGATCTAATTATAATACTTTATTGGGTCAACTGATTTTATGTAGGTACATATACTTTTCCCCTGCCTATTATATCACCGAGTAAATCACATCCACTTTTTTATGTCACCGAAGGATGACATCCTTCCTTCGGTGATATTATAACACAGGTCTGTTATCAAAAATTTGAGAGAGGTGGCAATCGGTAATAATAATAATAAAATATAAAAAATAATTAATGAGTTGCACATGCATGTACTAATAAATGCAAGAGGGGGATGTATTTTCACTGTGCTTAAAAAATAAAAAAACCAGCCAAAAATCATAAATTAACACTTTCACCATTATATGTGAAAAATACATAAAGAAATGACTACAGCAATTTTGCGTTTTCATAAAAGAAAGCTATTTTTTTTTTTTTACAAACAAATATATTGTGCTCTTGTTTATTTTTTGTTGCATATTATCTTTATGAATTGTGCAGTCGCCTTGTACATTGTATCTTTTATCCTTCTAATATAGATCAATTGTATATATAATCTATCTCGCTTGTCATTATTATTAACATGCAGACTGTGCAACGTAATGAAAAAAAAAATATTACTTATACATATCGATCGTGTTCCATTTAGAAATCCCAAACAACACTTACTAGTGCATTTGATGTTTCACAAAAAAAACTACTTTTTTAAAAAATTTTATTGCAATACTAACATTTTAAATGCTTTTAAATGCAATTAAAAGGTTAGTCTAGCATAAAATTTAAAAAAATTAGTTTTTTGTAAAAAAACAAATGCATTGTGTTACACAGTGTCGTTGTGTGTCCTTAATGGAACACGGCCATAGTATAACTAGGCAAAGAAACACCGTATGTGCGGATAACTCGGATTACAGTAAAATGGGACACATTTTACTGTATATTAAAATTAACGTTTTGAAGAAATTTAATTAAATTGAAATATTTTTATTAAAAATTAATGCGAGAATGTAACAATACTTACCTAATTAAACAGAATTTCTACAGTGTAAAAAAAATGGATTTGCAGTCAAACTCTTCACGGGTTTGATGAAATACGTTTAAACAGAATTAATATCGGTTCGTTCAAAAACAAATTAATAATTAATAATATTCCATTTAAGGTTTTTAAGAAAGTGGAGGGGGAAGGTTAGGTTGGCTATATTGTCCTATGTTAAATACATAGGATACCGTAATGGTTGCCAACTTTAAATAAATGAAACTTATGCCGTTAAAACTTATGAAATTATGTTTTTTTTTTTTGTTAAAAGAAATACAGTTATTAATAATGATATTTCAAATTTGATTGTTTCCAATACTTTTTATAATCTAAAATATTTTTAATGTATTTAAAACAATGCACAATATGATGTGTAAAGTACGGCAACAGTGTAAAGTTTTAATAGTTTTTCCCACAGAATATCACAGAACGAACGCTAGTATCTCTATACTACTGAAACCAGAGTAACGACAAAGGATAGAAAATATCCCACCAATATGTTATATACAGTGATGGGCGCGTAAACTGCTTACAGTGTTTACAAGCATAGTTTACACGTAAACACGACTTCTGTTTACAACATATTTTTGGATGTAAATATGTAAACAGCGCAAACAACGTAAACAGGTTAAAAATTAAATTGTAAATTGTAATAATAAAAGAATTACATTACTTAATAAGCAAAACCCAAAAATGTGTTTTATAACTTCATATTTATTTTTCACAACTTCGTATTTATTAACAAATTCAAAATTCAATTGAACAAAATATGAACTGAAAAATGAAAATTTTAATATCAGATTTTTTTCTAACCTATGCACTTTTAATCTTTGTATGCCCACATTGGACAAAGTTTTTTTTACAAATTAAACACAAAGCACTATATTTTCTCCCTTCTTTTTTTAATTGAAAATTTAATTCTGTATATATATATATATATATATATATATATATATATATATATATATATATATATATATATATATTCCTTTTGGGAACTGCCATTTTTTACTTTATTTTTAAAGTTTTAAATTTAAATTACGTGTAATTTATGACTCTTTACGTGTTTACCGTGTTGACTTTACTTTACGGTTGTTTACTCTGTTTACATCTCTTTACAAGGTAAACGTAAACACCGACTGTTTACACGTAAACGCCCATCACTGGCTATATATGTGTACGCGAAATTGTATGTGTTAGTGCGATGGATGGTTGTGTGTATGGGTGTCTTGCATACGCATATACATAACATGCATGTAGCACGCATCATGCACGTATACCGTGTGAACATGACGGCAACAATATGACAACGATTGAAACACACCCATTGGTAGCTACTAAGTGAATGACAACATAGTTCTGCAAAATGCACATAAATACCCATAAGTGATTGCAGAAAAGAGATAGTTGTATTCCTTCCAGTCACAGATGAGACAGATCAAGCCTATGTATAAAAAAGTGAAATCTTAAAGTTGCAGTAACTAGCAATTTACACCATTACTGTTTTAGTCTGTTACTGACTGCCGTGGTGTTCACGTCAAAATAAAAATCATGTTTTTTTAATCAACTCGTGAAATTTAAACAGAAAAAAAATATGAAGTGTGTCTCTATTGAATAAAGAATTTCTCAAAATAAAGGGATATCTTTCTTAAAATAAATAAATTTATTTTTAATTGTTGACTGGTGGTAACTTACGGTGGCCATCATAGTATATAGTATGCGAACTGCATATGAAGGGCCAGGGAGAAAAAGGGGTTAAGTCACTGTAATCAATTTTTTCAGGAGATCAATAAAACTTAAAGAAACGTTATAAACATTGTGTTGTTTATTTGAGAAACAGCTGTAAGCCAAGTCAGCAACAGTACACAAAAGTTGTGGACTTGACTCCTTATTCCCTCTACGCGCTCGTTTGACCCCTTGTTCCCTCTACGCGCTCGACTTGACCCCTTGTTCCCTCTTTGCCTCTAGTTGCGAACGGATTTTTTTAGGTGACTTGACCCGTTTTTCCAATAAATTGTTATAACACGTGATAATACTCTTGAAGAACTACAACAATCAATCAATAACTCATTTTTCAAAAAAATGTGACTTGCTCCCTTTTTCCCTTCGACCCGTCATATATAATCATCAAAATATATTACTAACACATTGGTATATTCGTGTCCATACATCGTGTGTTGTGATTGTAAGGGTGCTGTATTACGTCACTCATTGATTACAGCGGGCACAATTTGGTAGACATTCTAGTTTGACCCCTTGCGTCTAGTGTTCTATGGTTTTTGAATGTTGATGTTGAACTGAATGTCAACCTAACCAAAAATTTTAAATAATTTATTACAGTTTGTTAATGAAATTTCGTCGTTAGTGAAATTTAAATAGTTTAGTTTCTCAACAACGATGCTCCAAAAAAATCAAAATTACAAAATAATAATGACAGTGAATTTAAAAGTTTTTAAAAGTTCGGACATTATGAAAAAAAATACAAAATAATAATGACAGTGACTTTTAAAAGTTTTTAAAAGTTCGGACATTATGAAAAAAATAGCAAAAAAGTCAATTACATACGATATTATAAAGCAAAATTAATAACAAAATTCGTGTCACTCAAAATAAAGGAATATATACTAAATGTGTTAGAAAATGAAATAAAGAAAATGTGTTATACATATCTTCAATTTTTAAAGAATAACAATAATTTTAACTTAAAAGAAAAATATTAAGATTAATAATTTTATAAAAGTGTATAAACATATAAGTATATATTTTATAAAGTGTATATTTTATAAAAGTGTAATACTATGTTCAAATTGTGCGCGCCATCATCGCTTCTTTGTCACAGAGCAATATTGCCATATTTACTGCGGCTAATTACAATGTTCAATAACTTTAATATTAATATTACTTATATAAAGATTTTTATCTCAGAAACAAAGAACAAGACTGTTTTGAAACTTGGTGCAGGTATTCATAAACCTGTGATAATTGCTATGCATATTTTTTGTAAAACGAACATTTCTGACTGTCAAGATACAGCTTTTTATATAAATGTGTGTTAACCTATGTGAAAGTGTAACTTCCAAGATTTTTTACTCGCTAACTAAGAACAAGATCGACTTCAAAATTCGACAGGACATTCTTTATTATTTCAATAATAAATTGTCAAATTTTTAAGAAGCTGTCATTAAAATTTTTTTGCCTCTTAAATTTCTTATCAACCTTAAAAACAGTGTGCAAAAATATGATATCGAAAATTATCTGTTTTTCGTTATTACATGTTTAATTTTCTTTTTTATTAGAACAAATATCTTTCTAGTGATTTTATTAAAGAAATGATTCCCATCGTCGGTCGAAGAATAGATTTTGTACAGCACTGGGTAGCGAATTTCTACCTAAAAACAATAAAACCTCATCCCAGTAGGGATGTCGTTTTTTAATCGATAAATCGAGAAATCGATTAATCGGAAGTATGGAAACCGATTTTTAATCGATTATTGATTTTGAGATCGATTCACACATCGATTTTTATTTTATGGAAATCGCGAAACGATTTTTTTTTTCAAAACATAAATTGCTTTTTTATTTTATTTATACGTTGCTATTTATTTATTAATTTATATTTATTATCGGTACCTATTACGATTATTAAATTTTAAGCATCAAACGCATCAAATGCATATAATCAGTTGTCTATGCATTTCAAATCAAATTGCTGACAACTGTACCATATACAAAACAATAAAGTTTATGCGGGAAATTTAAAGCAAAAAAAAAAAAACTTTCATATTTTTTTTTATCCCTTAATCTATAAAAAAAACTTTGTATGTTATTAAATAAAAACTTCTCAACATTTAGTACAATTTAGATAATATTTATACAATTCTAGAGAAAGCAACGACAACTGCAAATGAGTCATTCTCATAAATGTATCTCTTAGACAGACTCGTAATATAGCTATCTCTCAGAAGATCTACTATCTAATATATTGAAAAAGGA
Organism: Brachynemurus nebulosus; assembly: GCA_035578155.1. Lineage (NCBI taxonomy): Eukaryota > Metazoa > Arthropoda > Insecta > Neuroptera > Myrmeleontidae > Brachynemurus > Brachynemurus nebulosus. The sequence continues at coordinate 17,676,419 of JAPWDM010000012.1, read as the reverse complement.
TAGTAGAAATTATATCTTTTATATGTGACAAAACTTTATTTTTGAAATGAGTCATTTTCTTTATATATATGAATTTGACTAAAGTGCCCTGTAAACGATCAAATTTGTTTGACAAATTTGTTTGTCAAACTTCACGTTTTCATCAAACAAGAGCTTAAACGATCAAACCAAAGCTCAAACAAATTTGACAAACTTGCGCGTAGTTTGTCACACTAGTGATCCCCATAAAATAATTTTGTTAGATTAAACTTGGCCAAACATAGAATAAATAATGAAAATTACGGAAAAAATGTTGCTCGTACAGAGATTTGCAAAAATTTTGTCATATTTGCTATTCATTTCGGGGCAATTTAATAGAGCTTGTTTGACAAACACAACAAACACCGCCGCTCACCTTCAAACTTGTTGGTCAAACACGTCAAACAAGTTGATCAATCAAGATTTTCATCAAACATGTCAAACACGTAGATTGTTTGACAAACGCGTCAGACAAAGCTGCATACTATCAAATAATTTGACAAACACGTAAAATTTGACAAACAATTTGATCGTTTACAGGGCACTTAACATTTTTATATCAAATGAAAACAAAAATTGTCAACTTTGTTGTGATGTTGTGATTCATCTCTGTACCATAGAATAAAATTCTAAGAAAATGTTGGTAATTAAGTACGTACAGGCTTAATATTTTTCATCTTAAAAGACTTCGAAAGTTCATCTTTCTGAATTATACATAAATTTTTACTTAAAAATTACCGCAACTTTTGCAACAGCACATTTGAATCGATTTCTTGGAATCGATTTTGAATACAATCGATAATTTAAGTATCGATTCTTTTGTTGGCAATTACGAATCGATTCAAAAATAGATTTTTTTTAAAAAACGGCATGCCTACATCCCAGTGTTGTCAGACAGTTTTTCCAAAAAACTGTAGGTGGCAGCTTTAAAAATTTGTCAAGTGCGTGTTTGACACGCACTAAGTAATGTTCCTCACAATCAGTGTTCATAACTAAAACTTCGTAAAATATAACAGTCCGGACACATACGTTCACGATGTGACACATACGAACACGATCGTTCTGAAATCAAAAAATAGGTTATACTTTAGGAATAAAATTCATTTATTAGGAAAAATATTTTATCCACCTTCATATCTCGTTATAAAAAATTCCTAGAAACAACTGATTGTGCGGAACACTGTTAGCGCAAGTACAACTTGCACTTGACTTGTTTTTATTAAAGTTAATTATATAGTATATATATATATATAATGTTTCACAGGCACTCGATAACATTTGAAATTAAAAGTATAAAGTTAATTATGTATATAATAAAAATTAGAAATAAATAAAGGTTTAAAAAATATTAACTACGATTTTTTTATTAGAAACACAAAATTACAAAGACAACGTATTTATTATATCATCGTTTTTTTTTTTATTAGATTGTATTTTCAGATACCTCGTTTGTAGTACTTTTCTAAAAATAATTTTTTTTTCAATGTAACTAAATCAAATATCAATCACAAATATGCGTATAAGAGTAAAAATGTAAGATGAAATTTGAGTGTAGTGGCATTTCAAACGCGCGCTCCTAAAATTTTGTTTTCTTCCGGACCGAGAGATGGCATGTAAATAGTGGTTTAGCACCGTTGTACAGAGATAGTTATCTTTAGTGTATTTGATCTGTGTGTAAAACGCTAAAACGTGTTTCACGTGTTTTAGGCTGTATAAACAATCAATGAAATAAGATTTAAGATTTAAGAAATAAGATTTAAGGAGTATGCCATCTAGTGATGTTGAATGGAGCTTTAACGTAACTGGTCGTAGATATAAATATGTAGGTATTTTTTTACGTCAAAATTCGTTAACAGTTAACAGTTTTATTCAACGTCACTAGATGGCATACTCCTTAAATCTTAAATCTTATTTCTTAAATCTTAAATCTTATTTCATTGATTGTGTATACAGCCTTATACGTCCTCCTTTGTTTTGTTGAAATGGCGGAAACGGACAAACTATGACGAAACGAATAGGTATAAAATGAGCGAAAAAACGGACACTGAGAGCCATCTTACGGTTGGGGAGAAAGTACAATGATGTGCAATATGGCCCTATTTTTGATAGGATTCTCTATGTATATAATTTTTTCTGTGAATTATGTGGGCTTGTCGGTAAGTATGTAATTATCACAAATATGTAAAGATGGCTCTGTGTGTATTAAAATAAGTTATTAGACAAAGATAACAATTTTTAGAAGCTGTCCCATTATTAATAATTTTAAGAAAAAACAGCGAAAGAGTTTCAACTAGTTTTCCTCATTTTGATCCTAGGAACTCAAAGTCCTTGATTTACAGTTTGTACTTGATACGTATTTTTTATGTCACCGAAGGATGACATATTAATCTCGTTGCGTGATTATAGTGGGGAACCATATAATATAATAATTATAGAGTTGTACATGCATATATTGAATAAACGCAAGAGGACTGTATTCTCACTGTACTTAAAAAACAAGCCAAAAATCATAAATTAACACTTTCACTGAGGTGACATTACTTAGTGCGTGTCAAAAACACGCACTTGACGAATTTTTTTATTTAAATTATTAGAGCAAAGTAATTTTGAATTTTAATTTATAGTTTTATTCGAAATATTTATGTTATGTGCTTCCAGCCAGCCCGTGCTGCTGCTGGTGTTAACTATGTATAATAAAACGTATAAATTTTAATTTGATCGTAATTCGTAATATATAACGTATAAATACGTACATTATATACGTCCATACATGCATACATAACTCTCTTCATTAAATATGCCAATATGAATATTAAGTACATACATAATATAAATGTATATTTATGTGTGGTATGTTTAATGGTATACTGACCCAATCCTAAATATAGATCTGCCGTGATTGAACGAACGCGATATATGATACATACAACAAAACGTACCATTGTATCTACACAAAGATGGGAATGTGTTAGTGCAATATTGTGATGAATGACTACGCAGCTTGCATATATCTATATAGTATATACTGCTATGGCCAACCTATGCGACAAACAACCAACAAATTAAAAAATAAATTTATTTATTTCAAGAAAGATGTCCCATTGTTTTGAGAATTTTTTTGTTCAATAGCATTTTTACACTTAAATACGACACACTTCATATTCCTTTCTGTTTAAAAAAACAATGATACTAGTTACGACGTGTACCCTTTGACGAACAGTAACAGACTAAATCAGAAGCGGTGTAAACTGACACAACATTGCACCTTACGAACGACAGATTTTTATATGTGCACTGCTTCTATAATGTTCTGTGGTGTTAGTACTTAATCGTTCGAACTATTTTACGGTTCCGAAGCAGCAACACTTTTTAGGAACTCATGATGATTTTGTACGGCGAATCGTTTCTAACGAATCGGAGAATTCGATAGGAGTACAGGTAACTTATCTTACTTTTTTATGGTTTATTCCCCCTTTTCCCTGTGTTGACATAGTTGCGTTCCAATGAGCATTAAACAAGAAGTAGTTTGGAAAAAAAAAACATGAATCCTTAATTTGTTGGGTTAACCTTTCGTATTTATTTAGTTTAACAAAATAATTGAGATTTGAAAATAAACGTTACCAAAAATATCAAATGAATAGTCATTAAAAGAAAAAATTAAAAAAGCTTAATCTGAATTAAAAAAAATACATTCCACAAGAAATACTAAAACCACCTTTCAAATAAAATTGATATTTTTAAATCTTTTTATTATAATTTTATTATATTCGTATAAATGTCATCGAAAAATACATCTCCTCTATGTGTAAATGTACAAACAAATCTATAAGACATTATTTTGTTTTTTATATATGGTTGCTTTATTATCCCCTTTAATCACATCTGTACTATTCAAAGAGGGTGGGTAAAGACCGTCATTTTTTACCTAAGACTACCATAAATATGCAAAAGCTTTCTAGTTGAAGTTCAAGTTCGTATCTTAATAGTTACATAAACGGTCCCCCAAATAGAGCAAGGTTTGTTGATTATTTTCCATTTTCGATATATTTTAGGTTGGGATACAGTTGAAAAAATTGACGACGCTTAGCTAATTGGTATCTATAAAATTGGTTACTACTAAATTTTGTGAGAGTCAGCAACCGAAATGTCGACATTTGAATTTGTCAAAAATAGCCAGTACACTAATGCCATATAAGTACTTACAATGAAAACTAAATCGATAGTTTTTTTAATCCTGCGGTTTTGAATTAAGTCAGTATACAATTAAACGAAGCACATAATATTACTATGTATATTAATCTGTAGTAGCCAGATTTGTTTGAAGCTGGCTATACAGACACTTCAAATAAATTAAAATCGTATTTCATTTACAATATTTTAACTGTAAATTTTTTATTAATTTGAAAACGGTTGCTGAGGTATATTAATTTAATGTAAAGGTTTAGTGATGTGCGATATAATTTTGTAAAGAGGTAACAAGAATTCAAATATATGTATATGTATAATTTACACACATGACGTATTTAAAAATAAAAAAAAATGTAATAAAGTGGTTTACATGATGTTTCAATAAAAAAACTTTTTAAAAGAATTATTTACAGTAATCAGTGTTTTCAATTAAAGCCGTAGGACTTTCAGTATTCTGATGCCAGAAATTGGAAATAGGACACTTAATCAAAACTTAATTTCTTGTTGGCAGGTAACTGATCTTATATTTTTGATAAATTTTCTAAAAATCAAAAAATATCTGAGCTAATTTCCAAATTACGTGCCAACGAAAAAATAAAGTTGTCAATTTTTTTATTTTTTTCAATTGATTTAGTATTAAAACAAATAAAAATGACGATAAAAGTTTATGCACATATTTAATTTTCATTAAAAAATATTAAAAACTTAATTTTTTATTTATAGGAAATTTAGGTTATGTTAATATGATTTTACTATTCGTCTTAGAAATTATATTATTTAGTAATCAATAAATATGATAATTAAATTAAATTGTTTGTTTTTCTTTCTAGTTTTAGTCCTAGTTTTAAAAAAAAAAAAAACGAAAGGAATATGGGTTATTTACTTACTAAACGCAATGCTTAATATATTCAGTTTTAATATTTTTTAACGAAAATTAAATGTGTCCGACAATTTTTATCTACTTTTTTACTTGTTTTACTTGCAAATCAATCAAGAAAAACAGAAAAAAACTACAAAATTTCGTTGGCACTTAATTTGGGAAATTACCAATATCTGTTCAATTTAGGTAAAAAAAAAATTTAATCGATCTCCTTACTCGTATCAAACATAACTGTGGAAATTAACTAACAAAGTATGATCAAGGTGTGTAGACCACCTTTGCGATGACAGACGAATTGTAGTTCTAACGACAAAATTCTAAAAATTATTTAACATAAAAAACAATTTTTACTTTGCAGATGATACCATTTTATTTGAAATTTTTAAATTTCTGTGACATATTTGGCTCATATAGCCACTAACGAACAATAAACGATATACTTACTACAAGCTACTTTTATTTATGTACTAATTTGAATTAAATTTGAGTATACTGTTTGCTTTTTGTTAATGGCTTTACAAGCCGAAACAAGTCACAGAAATTTAAAAACTTAAAATATAGTAGTTATCGGCAAAGTAAAAATTCTTCTTTTTTCTTTGTCTATTACAAAATGGGATACCATAAAGTAACGTTCAAATCTATCAAATAATATAAAATCAACAGTTTTTCGTCTTAGTTACAAAATACCCGTTGCTATTTAGAGAATGTGATCAAATTGACAGCTAATAAATGTTTTCGCACATATTTTGCCAACAAATATAATCAAATTAATTTAACTTTTTCTAACGATTTTTGACATTATTTTTATAAATCAAAATTTTTTCACGCATAATGGATAGATATGCGTATTTCTTGTCCGTCATTTAATTTCAAAACATGGAAAATATTTAAATTCTATCGGAATCAGGGCCGTACACAGAAATGGCGGACTCCGGAATTAAACCACATTTTTAAAAAATTTCCTTCCCAAAAATAAATGGTGAGCAAGGAAAACCTCTTAATTTTTTTCCCGGGTCCTTTATTGATAGCTACGGGGCCCGGAGCTGCAATCCCAGCTACTCCACACTCTCGTCGGGCCTGATCAGAATAAATATGAAATGCTAGGATACTTACAAATAAATTTTTTCTAATTTTAAAATAATATACAACTTTAAAACGCAAAATAGCGAGTTATTGCAAAAAAATAAAAATAGAAAAAACAAAAATACACAACACAGAAGTGGATTCTGTTAATATCGTTAGCACGTAGACCAAAATATATTTATTTATTATCTTTTAAAAAAATATTCTCCGTCGAAATTTATATTTTGATATCAAAAGAAATAAAAAAAAAATCAACTTAAAATTGCTTTATCTACATCAAAACGTTGTATACCACCTACAACAAGACGAATGAAGATCTGATTTTTTTTTTTTTAATATTGAAAGTACTACTCTACATTGTGAAAACAACGGCAATGTTGAAAAAAAAAACAGAATCTCGTCTATATGGGAAACATGGCAGCAGAATAGCATCTAACCTACATTTCTGTCAGGAGTTTTAGAGAAACACGTACGGAAAAAAAATCATCTTGGCGAACAGTCCCGAATAAAAAATAGGGGATAAAAATGATAAAAAATATAGTATATACACTGCAAATTCAAATGTGTAAAAATAATACGTTAAATCAAGGGTTACCAAGGTTTTACGTTGGTGATTCAAGAAAAACTTAAGAGAATTTTAGCCGATATCGCCTATTCTAATTTATAAATTAATAATGGGGTTACCCGGATTAGAGTCGAAAAGAAAAATCACATTCGAAAAATGAGTTACATTTTCCCAAATTACCCAAAATTCACCAACGGATTTAGTTTGACTCCGTTTTTAATGTAGTTATTAATTTGGAAAAAATAATTGAACTCAATGACGTTACTACTACGTCACTAGCAAATTTTCTAAAAGCTCCAAAAAGCATAAGTTTGATGTTAGAAATCTGCAATTTATAGTTTCTTATAACTTTATAAGTTTTGGATACTACTTTTTTTTCATTTTTCACGAAATCGAAATTGAAAAAACAAAAAGTTACATGGGGAAATCAAATCACATTTTTTGACGAATTTGGGAAAACTAATTCACATAGGAAAAATGGGTGAAAACCACTGATATAGAAAACCTATGTACACTACCGTCGGAAAGTTTTATCGCAGTATCCTTTAAATGAGAAATTATGAATAGTTATACAAATATATTTCAAATGTTTGATTGTCATCAACGCTATTCTAAATAACTAATACAGATGTCTCTTAGAATATTTTCAGCATTTATTTCTATGTATCTATTTTTACATTGTCAATAATATCAATGTCTTTTGTCGATTATTTATTACTATTTTATTATCGATTTATTTTTTCTGTGATTCTAACCGTATAGCTCTATATTTAATTTTAAAATTTTTGGATAAATAACAGAATTTTAACAAAAATAAATACCCATTCACTAAAATTCAGAAACGACATTTTATAAAAAAATACCCCTGTCGCAGCATCCTGCATAACATAGCGAATGCCCGTTTATAAAAATTAGTTTTTCTCGGAAATTAGTTGATATAGAATAATAGTTTAAAGACCTTTTTTATGTAATTTTTTCTCCTCTTTTAAATGATGTAAAAAAATTTGGCAAAAATTTTTGAATAAGTGGAAATTTTGGCAAAAAACTAATTTTTTGCAAGAACAAAAACCATGTTCCTGGCATCCGACGTGTCTGGCTGAAGAACTCATCCAAGATTTTTGGACTTCCAACGTTGTCACCAAATTTCGTAAACCTAGGACATTTCGTTCGAGAGTTATCGTGCTGATACATATATACATACATACATACATACATACATACATACATATATATATATATATATATATATATATATATATATATATATATATATATATATATATATAAATTTTAGTGAATATTATTTTCGGTTTCTAGGGACCTCAAAACAAATTTCTGCCATAGTCCCGGGCTCAAGTCGCGTCATGACACCTACTGTAATAGCTGAATTTCCAGAATTCTTTCTGGAAATTCGCTAAAATCCACTTACATTGAAACGTTTAGTTACAAAGCACTCAATATCAAGAAATAGTAGTAAAACTTCTATATTTAACTAAAAGTAAAAACTGGTTATATATTTTAAAAATATATAAATTGACTTCAATAAATATATATTTATCTACATGCCCTCTTTTATTTAAAGAGGAATCGTTTTAGTACTAATAATCATAATTTTTCAAAGGTTTGTTGATGTATTAATTTTTCCATCAAAATGACCAAAATGTTTGATCAAAAATCAGCAAAATGTTTTTTTTTTTTGGTAAACTTTTAAATTTCTATATTCTCACTAATTCTCTTATTATCAAAATTTTTGATCGTAATCAGCACAATTGAAGACATGAGTGGATGAAGGCGTTATGTAACCATTTTATAATTTTACAATAGAAGCATTTTAAAGTTTTTATTTACATATACCTACTTCCGATGCAATAGCATATGTTTATTATTGAATTTCTACAAAACTATTAGGCGTATTGAAACGAAATTGTAATATATGATACTTTAGCATAGGATATTCCAAAATTTTACAAAAAATGACTTTTTGAAAAAAATGTTACATAACACCTTTATCCACTCACGCCTTCAATTGTCTAATTTGAACGAACAAACTGCATGATCGTAAAATAGACACTGCATAAAACTAATAACACATTTACATTTGCAGTGTAAATATAAAATATACACATTCAATAAAAAGATATCACGTAATAGTTTAGTATATGTACATACCTTCACGATACCATGTAATACTGGGATCCGGTGATCCACCTGTACTCGAACAAGTGAGATCTTGACGTTTACCCTCGGTCGCGGTAACGTATGCACCGGGTGCCAAACGTGGCGGTTGGGGTAACGTCAACACCGTTAACAAGTAACTCTGCGAGTGGCGATCGTGTCCAGTGCCGCCCTCTTTCACCCGACATTCAAAACGGCCATTGTCGCGTTCATAACTGGCATTTGTTATGTGTAAATCATAGCGTCCTATTTCCGGTCGATTATCCAATCTGAAAAGAGGGAATAAAATGATTATTTTATAGTCCAATGAATTACACATAATATGTATAATATGTGTTGCCCTGAAGCTTTTTTCTGTTACGACTTGTTAAAAATTATTTATATTATTGAACAAAATCTAATGAATCCGACAATGGGTCTACTGAATAAAAAGAAGTATTCACTTTTAATTCCTATTTTTTAAGTACTTACACGGAGAGAAAATTCCTATAAAAATTACTGTGCTCAAACTACAATCGACGTGTAACAGGCGAACATATCCAATTTTTGTACGGTAAAATTATAAAAATTATAATAATATAACTATAATTTTTATAATGTTACCGTACAAAAATTGGATATGTTCGCCTGTTACACGTCGATTGTAGTATGAGCACAGTAATTTTTGTAGGAATTTTTTCTCCGTGTACTTAAATAAAAACATAAGTGATTACTTAAATAAAAGTTAAAACTTAAATAATTTCCAGTATTTAGGTACTTAGTATGGAAGTATTTACTGATATTTTTTCACTAATAAGTATATACTTCTTTTTAGTTAAATGAACACAAATAATGACTTAAATAAATGTGTCTATTGAATAAAAAAAAGTAAAATCTTATTAACCCCTTTAGTACCGCCATATATTCCAATATTTTAGATAAAAAATTTAAGATCTCTGTAAGTATAATTGCAAGTTTGGTATGTTTTACTTAATTTATTTACAATATCACCGCCCTTTACTATACAGCCTCCAGTGACCGATATAAAACAATGCACACTCATCAGTTGAATTTTTCTCAAAAACTAGTATGAAGAGCTGAGCTCGTCATTAGTCCTAAAGGGGTTAAGTAGTTACTTATGTGGAGAAGTGAATACTTTTAAGTATAAGGTATTACTTCATTTTACTTGAATTAAAGATACCTTAAAAATAATTCTTGGAAAAAATTAAAACATATAAGTATTTACTTATAAGTATTAGCTTTTACTTTTAAGTAAACACTTTATTTTAGAGATAACAAACGCCAAATTACTTACTGATTTAAGTTATTGTAAATACTTAAGTGTCTAAATTTCTTTCCAGCATTTACTTTTAAGACAAGTAAAAGGTACCTTTTGTTCAAGTAAAATGAAGTAATACTTTATACTTAAAAGTATTCAGTTCTCTGCAAAACTAACTACTTAATAAGGTTTTACTTTTTTTTATTCAATAGACCCATAATCCATAATTTTATGTTTCACTGTATAGAGTTTTTTACTTCTTTTTGTATAAATTTTTGATGATAATATGTATTTCGAACACGTTTAATATAAAAATAAATCTTCTCTATATTATGTAGGTACTCTCTAATACATTTTTAATAAGGGTGAGAAGAAATTTATATTTTTGATTTTTGTTTTTCTTTAACCGATTGATGGTCGTTGATGCTGTAAGACGTCAAGTGAAACTTGTGATTAACTCTGACACTACGCTGTATCACGTCAACGATTCCGGATAAACATCACTCGCTCTCTGTCTAGTTATCATCGCTACCGGAGCGGTGAGATGTGATCTATTATACATTACGTATTGTATAGCCGACCTGTGGTCGCTGTCGGACGTGTTTACCTAATTATCAAAACCGTGTATCAGTTGATCATTTTCGCATAAGTCTTAATGAAACCAGTAATGTTAAAGGGGACTGACTACCTAGATAACTAAAAAGATGAAAAATTTGTCTTTTGGATTTTTTCAATTTTTTGAAAAACGTAATCTTAAAAATTTTTTACTCGAGATTTTATACCACTGTGGAAAAAAATAATGAAGCTTATAAGCCTATTTGTGAACTGAAAAACAAAATTATTCGTGAACGGTCCTCCGAGTGTCTTCAGAGTTTTTAGACTCCCGTACAAAGCATTCGTTCTTTTGTTAACTGAAACTATAATTCAAAATACGAAAAATAACAAAAATTTGTCTTAAAACAAGTCGTGAAGTGTAAGTTGTACACTGACAATAGTGTTTCGTACAGTCAGTAGTTTTTACAGTGACTTTATAATATACTTGATAACAGTGTGGCCATTAGTAGGTCTAGTTTTTTATTGGTTGACGCCATTAACAGGCCAAATGCATTGAATTTGTATACCTTGTTTATTCTGTTACTACGGTTACTCACTTCAAATTTGGCCTGAATATGGCGGATATGGTTAAAAGCTTTTATTTAACTTGCTATGTTTGTATGTTGGTTTAGATCAAATCTTGGAATCAAAATTTAGACAGGTTCTAATTGAGCTAGAGGTTTCATATTTTGCATACGTGTCTAACCTTGATGACAATGCAATATTGTATAATTAGTTTTTCCTTAAATTGTCCCTAACCAAAATTGTTGATTTTTAGTCCTATGCAACTTTTTGACATTTCGAATTGTCAAATATTGTCCATTGATTTTACATTGCAATTTCTTGTTTCCATAGTTATGTCTGATTAGGGTAAATTAACCAATTAAAATATAGGTAAAAAAATTACTTCTTTATTTTTTTTTTTAAATTAATTGTAATCAGACTAAAGAGTAGAAAATAAAATAAAGTAAAAAAAATGTTTTTTAAGAAAAAGCTTTTATTTAAAAATGTGCTAAAAAAATGAAATAACTACTGAGTGAAGTTGGAAGCAATATGTAACATAATTTATAAAAGCTTGAGGCGTTTAATTAAGTTTGGTAAGTACTGAAAAGTAAAATAGCTACACTTATATCCAAAACAGAAATAATTAATGATAACGCCTCAAGCTTTTATAAATTATGTTGCATATTGGTTCAAACTTCACTCAGTAGTTATTTCATTATTTTAGCCCATTTTTAAATAAAAGCTTTTTCTTAAAAAACATTTTTTTTTCTTTATTTTATTATGGATTTAATTTAATATGTAGCATATGAAAATCGAGAAATTATTTTCCCTGACGAATAAATTTTATTCCTAACCTGGCCTGTTTTCACTTACCAGAAAAAAAAGGTATTTACTGAATGTGCCAGCATTCGCTATCTGTTTTTCTTTCAATAATTTTAAGCCAACCAATTATTTATTTAAATATTATTGTTAATTTCTTTAAATATTTTGAATCTATTATTTTCATATACAATATGCTAACAAAATTTTACAAATATTAAATAATAATTCAAATGCCGGAATTGTAATATATTTTTCGTGTATAGGTTTATCAATTATTGCTTCTTCTTTAATTCTTAGAACCCATTTTGTAAAAAAATTACCAAAATATTCAGGTAAACCCCTAAAGAAATTAACCACCAAAATCGAAATTTAACTTCACATTTATAATCGAATCATCACACTTCTATCCCTGTGCTAAATTTCAAAATTTTCACGTCGAATGGTTTCAAAGAAAATCGTCAGTGACAGACGGGCAAACACTGAAGTGATTGTATAAGTATTCCGTTTTGCCAATTTTGCTACGGAATACCAAAAATAAATAAATAACTGATCAAAAGCCATGCTTGTTAGACTCTGAGGTTACGGTTTCTATTCAACAAGGGGTAATGTACTGAATCATCACAAAATAAACTTAACATTTTCCTTATTTTCATTAAATGGAAAATTTCAATTAAATTTTCCATATCATTCTGAAAATGTACATATTATCAAATAATGTAAACAAATATATTTCATATCGTAAATCATTTTATTGATTGATATCTTCACCCCCCCCTCTCTCCAGTCTCCGGCACCTACTACCATTCATTATGTTACAATTCGTTAGTTCAAAATTTCGAATAGCATATATAGATATACAAGATATCAATTTCCTATTTCATAACTACCGTGAGCACTGCCGCTAGTAAATGACGTCACCGCGCTACCCCCATCAAACCAAGGTTTACTAAATATACAGGTTGCGTAAATTACAGCATTTTAGAAATACCCAGTGGTCTGCAATTCCAGGACCGTACTCAGTAAAATTAAATATACGTATATCTAAACTTGTAAATATGGTAGGAAACATCCACTGTTGTTTGAATATATATTGATACTTATTTTAGAATACTTTTCAATAATACGTTTTTTAGAATGGCTTTCAATAATACTGTGATAGTAAAATACCTTCGTCTTCATCTACTATTATGTTTTGTTCATTCTTGAAATTTTTTTAAACGATATAAAAAAAAATACTTGAGTTTGTCTCTGAACAATATTTATGTATAAACAATGATCAGGGCGAGAGAGATAAAAAATTACATTTTTATGAAAAAATACGTAAAATATTTACTTCAATTAACAAGAACTACTTTTAAAAAAAACTATTAAAGTATTTAATTAATAATTTACTCAAATACACGCAAAATATTACGAACAAATGTCAACAAGAATCTTTATTAACAACAAAGTAAGGTAGTTTTCGTACCTTATATCTGATTGTAAAAATTTTGCAGACCATAATATAATTACATTAGCTTAATGAGATTTACTTAACCATTTCTATATCTAATAACTATGCTGTAAAATACATCATTTGTATCCACACAAACATGTGAATATGGTAATGAATGACTGCACACCTTGCATATAATTATATAGTATATACTGTCATGGCCGACCTATGTGACTAACAACCAACAATTAAAAATAAATTTTAATTTTTTATCTACAAAAATTATATGATTTTTCTCTCCGTGCAGAATCGGTGTAAATTGTGTAAATTGCTTAACATTGCACCTTACGAACGACAGATTTTTATACGTACACTTAATCTAGTATATCTGTGAATATGAGTCAACAAACAGGAGTTAATGAAATATATAATAAGAAACTTGTTAAATACAATCATATTATTGTATATAAAGCAAAATAACAGCACATTTGATGATGAACTTTTGGAAACAAATTGAAACAAAATTTTCAAAATAAACAATAAATAATAAGGCAAAACAATAGTTATATATATATAAACAAACAGTAAGCAATATTTCAATTTCCACTCTTCACCCCGTACCCCGTACCTTGAACCCCATACCCTGCGCACAAATTTTCTCAAACAGATTAAATATTTATAAATGTATATGTTGGATTTTCTCAAAATGAAAACACAACATGATAATTATAATTTAATATACCGGGGATATTTATAAAGTGAATTAAATTAACATTCGATGAAAATCCCTTTGTTCACTTCAAATGCGATTTCAATCACAGATCACACGCAGCCGTGAAGAAAATCAGAAATAATTAGATCATAATAATATGTTGATGAAATGTTTGAAATATAAATTTTCTATCAATTTAACATGTTACTTAATAATGTGGTGAATCTAATTCTTTTTGTATCTATAGTGCCGTGGAAGGCTAAAAAGGATTATGCATAAAAAAAGTACCTCCTGTTGCAGGATCCTATATAACACAGTGAATTTTCATTTAACATCCGCTCTTCAGGCTAGTGATGAGCAAATGCAAGACCAAGACCAAGACTTGGCAGTCTTTGTCTTGGTCTTGTTCTTGCATTAAGAATCTTGGTCTTGGTGTTGCTAGAGCAGTTTGAGTCTTGGTCTTGGTCTTGCAAAATGCAGTCTTGGTCTTGGTCTTGATATTACTAAAAAATCTTGCACTTTCTTGCATTTTTTTATTACCGAATTTTTTTCTTCTAAAATCAGAATTTCCTCTCTTTACGGTATTAATTATACTTTCAAACTATTTAAATAGTTTAGCAAGAGTCTTGCTTTGTCTTGGTCTTGCTCACTTGAGTCTTGGTATTGGTCTTGCAGCCATACTTATAGTCTTGGTCTTGGTGTTGCAAAAAATGCAAGACCAAGACCAATTTTGCTCATCACTACTTTAGACATTTTTGTCTACATATAACAGATGCCAACCATATCATTATTTTTATACTTTATTGATTCAAATTATTATAATTACGATACGTTATGATGTGAGTGGAGGATGGAAAAAGTGGTGAGCGGGACTAGGATTTGGTAAGTATACATCTGTATAGCCGTCTTCTTCAGAAACTATACCGATGTTCATTCGGAAATGCGAAGGGAAACTGCAGAAAACCTTCACGAGCATAACTGGTCATGGGATTCAAACCGTCGACCTAACAGACCAAAGTGCCAGTGCCCCTTAAGAACGCTCGGCCACTTCGCCGAATTTCCATTTTAAAAAGTTAGTTTTCTCGAAAATCAGTTTACGTAGTTTACATAGAAGTCTGTTTTATGTGATTTTTCCTTTTTCCAATAGCATAAAAAAATGGTACAAAAATTTTAGCAAAAAAAAAACGAAATTTTTTTACGAAAAATGTCCAAAAAACCCTGTTCTGGGCATCGGACGTGTCTGGCTGAAGAACTTATGTGAGGGTTTGAGGTTTCTAACGTTTTTCCCAAATTTTATAAAAATAGAATATTTTGATCGAGAGTTATCGTGTTCATGCATAATTAAATATATACCTACACCTATTATATAAATTTTAGTAAAGGGTATATTTTTGGTTTCTAGGCACCTCAAAACAAATTTCTATCATACTCCTAGACTCAAGTCGTGCTGTGAGACTGGCTATAATAGCTAAATTTCCAGTTATGTGTGCCAATGGGGTGTGGCACACAGCTTCCTCGTACTCGTACAACAGACTTTTATTCCATTTTTAAAGTGAGCAATCGAAAATTTGGAAAAGGTTTAAATGTATATAAATAATAAAAGTTTTTTATTAAAAAGCCGACTTCAAAAAGTAATAAATAATAATTAGTAGCACGAATTTTCAAGTTAGGCGTAAAAGCGTAGTATAAAAATCCGATCGCATCTTTTTATACCACGCCACGCCTGACTTCAAAATACGTGCTATCAATTATTTATTACTTTTTGTTGTCGGTTTTTTAAAAAAAAAAACTTTTATTTCATTTTATTACTTTTATTTCTAATTTGTGATTGTAAAATAAAAATTATTAACAAATTTGAAAAAAACTCTCCAGCGTTACCTCGTAAATTATGTACAGAAATAGTGTTCAAAATTTCAAATGGATCGGTGCTGTAGTTTTGAAGTTATGAGGGGCATCGACTTTGAAAACGTGAGCTGTGGGGGAAAACGCTTTAAAGTTTTGAACACTTTAAAATTCTTGTATAAAACTGATATAGAATACTTACTGCTAAACTAAATTTTGTACCCTACACTGACAAAATATACAGTACAGGTATAAACACTTCCATTGACATTTCTATAATATAACTGAGAGAGAGATATAATATATAGAGAGCGAAACATCTGCCAGGTAACAACAAAAATGCTTATAACTTCGTCAATTTTGTTCCAATCAACTTGATATTTTGAGACAATATTCTTGAGATATTATGCATTCAGTTAGAAAAATTAAAAAAAAAAAATTAAAAAAAAAAATTATTTTGATGCCTTACCCTGCCCTTAACCAATGTCAGTAAAATTTTTATGGGATCACCTGGAGAACTTTATCTACTAACCAAAAAAAGAATGGCGCAAATTGGCCCAGAAATGTGGGAAAAACCGGTGTACATATATAAAAATAAAAAAAAAAACATACGGGTTGAATTGAGAACCTCCTCGTTTTTGAAGTCGGTTAAAAATAGTTTAATTTGGTCTACTGACTGCTCACTGTACCGGACCTTAACCGTGCGAGCCCGACTCGCTCTTGATCGATTTTTTATTTTAAAAAAAACATCTTGAATTATTATTATTCCAACATTATTATTCGTTGAAAACAAAAATATAAAATTATGATAATACATGGAACATGGGTAAGGTGGGTTCATAAATATACAAAAATTCTCAAGCTTTTTATTTCCAAATAATAAATGTCGGTGCCAGTAAATCATCTTTATACATTCAAAAAGCCGTAAAAATACCCACATATACGATCGTTTCAAAAACATAAAGGTGAAAAATATATGAATTTAATCGAATTATATTTAAATACGGTGAATATAAAAATCACTCGTTTAGAAAATTCGCCAAGAAGAAAATCATACGAAAAAAGGTTAGTTAATCTACCTACCTATTATGGCAACTACCAAAAGCGACTGTCAACTTTCCCGGAAAAATTTATTGTTTCTTAATTTTAACCAGTAAGTTGAATAAAATTGTTGGATAAGGTAATTAACCCATTCACTATCCATTTTCATCGTATTTAATTAAATATAAAATTTTGTAAAATGTACCAACTGGACTGGACTAATTCACGATTTTTTCGTAAAACAAAGAAAATTCCCATTTTCCCGTTTTAATAATAATTTTTTTTCTGAGAAATATTTCATGGAAATTAATTAATTACGCATCTCATTCTTCACGAGGCCGAACATTTTGTATATTTTCCTCCATATTTAGATTTTTATTTTTTATTCAAAAAACATTTCTCCTTACGTATGTTATTAAGTTATTTATTAAATTAAGGACTATACTGACTATTATATTTAATTATTAATGCGTTTTAATGTTGCCCGAACTGAAGTAGGCCGGAAAAAGATCAAAATATACTTAAAGTAAATTAAAATTTAATAAAGGATTATTCGATATTGGATACGAGAACGTAGGACTTGTAAACATACCGAATTTTCAATAAAAAAAAAGTGAATCACGGGACGTTTTTTTTTGGGGGGGGGGGGTGTTTTATATAGAACACAATATATGTTGTATTTATTTTTATAACCCAACAAAAAACCGTTTCAAACTCTGTAAGCACAAAAAAATTGAATCGAATCCTTCGATTTTTTTGCCAGTGAAATATTTTTTTGGATAATATTTCATAGTTGTAGACCCTGACGTTATTGAAATTAAATTACGTTTTAATTTCTATTTATTTTACTTACAAGGAGAGGCTCCAGGTTGGAAAGCTGGTTTCGAAATGAGACTTGGTATATTAATAATATAGGCGGGATTAAGGGGAGGGGCAATGGGCACAATTCTTTTTCTTTTATTCAGTACCTGTATCATTCCTAAATACGTTCTATTCAAGGGGTCAAACTAGTATGTCTACCAAACTGTGCCTGCTGTAACGAGTGAGTGACGTAACACAACAGACACATGACCAAAACACATGATGTATGGACACGAGTATACGAATGTGTTAGTATGTTATGTTGATGATGTATGCAGTTCGCATACATATGGTATATACTATGATGGCCACCGTATGTTACCACCAGTCAACAATTAAAAATAAATTTATTTATTTTAAGAAAGATATCCCTTTAAGGGGAGGTTTACTCGAGAGTCCTTAAAAATTATTTATTTTTCTGGAATTTTTTTCTCAAGAACGGAAGTAAATATCAATTTCAAATTTTGTACACAAATTTATTAAGTATTAAACTATACAAAAAAAAAAAAAAAAAAAAAAAAAAATTTCAAGGAAAAATATAAAAAATTATCCATTTTATAGATACTGCAGTATGACGATCCGAAAATCCAATGCCTTGTTGGCGGACATCCTAGTGCCGGTAATAAACCACCGAAATCCAAAAACAAAAAAGATTTATAAAATATATGAAGAGTACCGGCATCTGTACTTATAATATCAATAATTTACTGAAAGAAAAAAAAATGGCGGATGTTTGAACTTTTGATTACGATTTTTATCTTATTTTTCGCTCTTTAAAGTAAACTTAAAAATAAAAAAAATATTGAAAGTGTATCGAACTAGAGGTGCCGAAGAATTGAATTATCTTTAAAATAAAAAAAAGGATCAATCGAATAGTTCGTGTCCGCCAGTTCCAAAAATGTAGTTCCGAGATATTATAAAATATATATAAAGAAATGTATTTTCAAAATTTTATATTTAATACACATTATTGCGTGAACTACGTTTTTTGAGTTTTTTTTTTTTTTTTTTTTTTTTTTTTATAGAGAGCTGGATTTGGTCAATGTGCAAGAATTTTGTTTTTATTTTCAGTAAAATCACTTTGGGAACATATTCTACACATAAATTGCTATCAATTTCGGAAAAAGAATTCATTTTTTTATCAAATCGCAAGTAAACCTTCCCTTAAATTACTTTCAGCAAAATCACTTTGGGGACATATTCTACACATAACATATTCTACACCAATTTCTGCAAAAAAAAAATCGATTTTTTTTTAACGACTCTCAAGTAAACCTCCCCTTAATTTGAGAAATTTTTTATTCAATAGAATTTTAACACTTAAATACGACACACTTCATATTTTTTTCCGTTTAAATTTCATGAGTTGATTAAAAAAACATATTTATTATGGCGTGAACACCACGACGGTCAGTAACAGACTAAATCAGTAATGGTGTAAATTGCTACTTATTGCAACCTTCGGATTACACTTTTCTTATATGTAGGCTTGATCTGTCTCATCTGTGGTTCTATTATTCTTTCCGACTACCTCTACCCTTCATAAATGAATTATACTTTTCCTTATCACAAAAAAAAAGAAAATAAAATTCTCTTCCGCATTATAATACTTAACAAAATGTAATTCAATTGAAATTCCATATAAGATTTCCAAATATTTTTATTATTATCATTTTTGTAAATACCGATTTTCGCTCCCATATCGATTGTGTTATGTAAACCTTTTCCTCCACACTTCTCGACTCAGATCATTCGATAAAAATTTTTCCCTTTTTGGGTTATTATGGTATTTTATTTTTTACAACACGCGCAGTTTCGTTTAAATGCGTTTAACATCTGATAAGGTGGAAATAAATAGGATATATTAAAATTTTGTTGTTTTTTGAAAATGTTTCGGTTAACCACAGACATAAGCAGGGAAATAAAGGGATAGATTGAAATTGAGATATTGCCGTATGGTTTAGCATGGTAGTTTAAATAATAGCAAGTACAGAAGTAAATTATAACTAATTTTAACCTTTGCTTTGTTTTCTGAAATTCTCGTGAGAAGTTTTATATATTGTTTTGCCGATCATTTAGTATTGTATCATTTTGCTGTAAATATATGTGTCTGAGTGCTTATATACCCATAGAATAATTATCTATAATAGATTTGCAAGAACAATAGATAAGAATATGCATAGATGATTATGATGTGTAGTACTTCTCTACAACCGTAGTCATTAGAGTTCAAAATATTAATTAATATTTTACATTTATCGTCTTTGTTTGAGGGCAACAGTAGTTTGTAAACTAAAGTTTTCGTTTATTTTTATTAGGCTTGCAACAAATATTCGGTAACTGTTCGGTGGAAATCTTTACATAGTATATAAATATTTCAAAGAGAAGAGAAAATAAGAAATTTAAACATTAATTATAATAATTTACTTTGATAAAGTTACTAACTGATGATTTTTAAGCATTTAAATCAGTACATTGCATAAGAATATAAGTTACTGCATTATCAAGCTTTTTTACAGATATATTTATCACAATATTTTTACAATCTTGAGCAAACTACAATTTTTAAAGCTACTTACAAAGTAAATGATTTTTTTTTTTTTAGATTTTTTTTGTTTGGTGCATATACCCTATCTACTGCATAAAAAAGGTTCAGCTGTATTATAATGATTTTTTTTTTAGATTAAACTAATTTGTTTTGTTAAATTTTCAAAACGGTAACAATCAGTTTTGAAATTTTCGAAAACCTTAACAAAAATGCTGAACTTTTCAATTTCAAATATTATCGAGTGCTTGTGAAACACTACTACGTATGACAGACTTTCGTCTGCATTTAAAACACACGTAGTATTCATATGTTCACTTATTGTTCAGCTAAACTGAAACTTTAAGCACTCGACTTCCTTTGGTTAACATGTCCAAAACTACATATTATGTAATTGAAAATTGAAAAAATTTGAAATTGAAAAGTTGTAACTGCTTCTTGCATTATAGAGAGTACATACACATACATAGGTGATTGAATGTTGTATATATCGGGCGCCTGTCGAGCAAAGGATCGATGGTGTAATGGATAGTACACCTGGTTAGTTACCAGGAGATCCTGGGTTCGATTTCCGGCCCATCCGGATAATTTTTTTATTTTTTAATTTTGTGATTTTTAATTACAAAAATGCTGAATTTTTCACCGGTATTATTGTATTTATTACAAATTCAAGAACGTCAAAACATTTTTATAGTATTACAGGAAAAATTAGGAATTATAACTAAAAAAAAATATGGCCAGTCGCTATGGAATTTAAAGTAATGTGAAGTGCAAGTTGACCGCCTCAGTGGTAAGACAGAAACCAGAAAATTATAAGCATTTGGTTGTGGTCCAACGTTAATGCCTTTTGGTACCTATACAGCTATACAGTCATGACATGCGTACTGTTTAATATACGTCTTTAAAAATTTAAAAATTTGATATATAATTTAAAAAAAACCGTTGTTTTATTTGTTGCAATTAATTACTGAATTTAAAATAATTAAAAGACTTCTGTATGGTTTTGTATGAAAAAAGAAAAATTGGCATTTTGAAATATTTGCATGTAATATAACATTCGCCGAATATTCGGCAGTTCGGCAAGTATATTCGTTGCAAGCCTAATTTTTTTATGTTACAGAATGATCAAAATTTAAATTTTTATTACCTGTAATTATTGTCGAGCGGCAATTTCCCGATGGCCACATTATCATGATTCTGTTTATTACTTCTCGACCAATAGTATGTGAGTTCCTCCTCCGTGGAGATGTCGATCGGTGAAAAACGACACTCCAACGTGACATTTTCACCTTCCCGCGTGTCTTTCACTTCATCACCGCCATACGTAACGCTTATCGCTATCACTAGAACAAAAAAGGGAAAAAAATTAGTTAATTTCGAGTAATCAAAGATGGATCCAATTATAAATTGGAAATACATAATCGTTTCAATTTAATCTTGTGGTACAGTTGACATCAATTATTCATTCAGCCATGATCACAGATATACTAGATTAAGTCTATACATATAAAAATTTGTCATTCGTAAGGTACAATATTGTGCAATTTACACCGATTCCCATTTTATCTGTTACTGTTCGTCATAAGGGTCACGTCGTTCTTAGTGTCATTGTCTTTTGAATCAACTCGTGAAATTTAAACAGAAAAAAATATGAATTGTGTCGTATTTGAGTGTAAAAATTCTCAAAATAAAGGGATATCTTTCTTAAAA
Organism: Brachynemurus nebulosus; assembly: GCA_035578155.1. Taxonomy (NCBI): domain Eukaryota; kingdom Metazoa; phylum Arthropoda; class Insecta; order Neuroptera; family Myrmeleontidae; genus Brachynemurus; species Brachynemurus nebulosus. The sequence goes on along the minus strand of JAPWDM010000012.1, from coordinate 17,654,186 downwards.
TAAATAAATATATTTTTAATTGTTGGTTGTTAGTCACATAGATCAGTTATGGCAGTATATATACTATATATGTATATGCAAGGTGCAGTCATACATACACCATATTGCACAAACACATTCACCTGTTTGTGTATATACGTTTGTGCTGTACGTTTCATAATCGTTTGGTAGGAGTAGCATTGTGATGTCATTTGCTGGCGACAACGGTCAGGGTAGTTATAAAATAGGAAATTGGTATCTTGTATATCTGTGTTCATGATGTAACGAATTTAATTTTTTTTTTGTAGCGTAGTAAAAAGTTTTTATAAGAAAAACCGCATTGAAAAGCACACGTTTAACCCCTAAGTGAAGGGATATAATATAGATAAATCATCAGGGGTTGTACTTCAATTAAAAAAAAAAAAAGATAATTGTGACGGTCAAATAAACATCTGTACCTACAGAACGTTTGTAGATTTATCGAACATATAAAAATTGAACGATTAAAGGGAAGCGACCACATTCGATTAAATATTTATTGGAATAGTTATTTAATATGCAACAAGTTGCAAAATGAAGGTGTTTTTTACTCGAGTCGGATACATAGTTGTCCAGCGAGGCTTGTCGAGTTGAACAATTACGATGAGTGAAAAGAACATTTTCATAAATAAATTGTTTTACCTCTATTTTCGCCAAAAAAATTTTAAACTTGTAATTTCATTATTTGACTTTATTTGGCGATAAACCTCAATATTAAGACCAGCAAAAAACCGAACAGAATTTTTTAACCAATCTTCATCATGTCGACCGGTTTCGGTGTCTCAATACACCATTATCGAGACAATAATATAAAAATCAATAAAAATAAAAATAAAAAATGAAAAATTTAAAAAATTTTTTCATAAACAATAGAAACTAAAAACCTTTTAGCTTGGATCAAAACCAATCAAATCAAATAATGGGAGCATTCGAAACGCACCTAGCCAAAGTGTCTTGATCTTACTTTTAAGAACATTACACTTGTTTTGAAGTGTTTCTGTCTTACTTTGGAGATATTTGTATATTCCTGTCTCTCTTTCCATGTTCTTGAGAGAAGGGTGAAGGTATGTATACGATGTATACCGAACGCTATTCGGTATACATCGTATACATACCTTCACCTTAGCGTTCGGTATACATCGTATACATACCTTCACCCTTCTCTCAAGAACATGGAAAGTGAGACAGGAATATACAAATATCTCCAAAGTAAGACAAAAGCACTTCAAAACAAGTGTAATGTTCTTAAAAGAAAGATCAAGACACTTTGGCTAGGTGCGCTTCAAATGCTCCCAATGTCTCATATAGTAACTCGTTGGTTGCAGAAAAGGAAATACGTACATCACTAAAAATGATATACGATTGGTCTTCAGATGTTTTGTTGTTTCACATTTCCGTTTTCGTATATCATTTTTAGTATTTCCTTTTTTGCAACCAACGAGTTGCTATATTTGACATTATTTGATTTGATTGGTTTTGATCCAAACTAAAAGGTTTTTAGTTTCTATTGTTTATGAAAAAATGTTTTAAATTTTTCATTTTTTATTTTTATCTTTATTGATTTTTACATTCTTGTACTTAATTCTTTATATTCTTTATATTTTTGTATTCAATTCATAGGATCGTATCAGTCCCATACTGTTGTACTGGAAGTAATTAATTAATCTCTACGGCTGAATTGCGTTGCTTTTCGACAGTCCAAAAAAAGAATTGGAACATTATTTTTATTTAAAGTTAATTAACAGCTGTAGTCAAAAAGTATTTTGTTTTTGTGTTTTAAGTTTTTTTTTGTTTTCTTGGAAATTTTAATGACGTTGTAAGTTTTGGTAATCATTACCATTTACATGTACGAATAATTACAGTAGCAATAACAATTGGGGAAATCGGTTGTAATTCAAATATTGATTTTGTTGAATTGAGTGAATGAATGACGGCAATAATTATTTAAAATTATTGAAGCGGAAAAATTCGTGACCAAAAATGTTTTCGTTTTTTTTCCGATTATAAACACACTTGTTGGGCGTTTTGTCGGCGTATCATTAAAATTTTAGTGTGACTGACGATAAAATTTTATTACTTGTGTGCGGTGTTCTCAAGCGCAGGATGAGGTCGCTCACGTGCGCTTTATTAACATTGAAAAAAAAAGAGCAACTGTAATAATATTTTATGAAGGGATAAACAAAATCACTACAACTGCGGTGCTGCAATCTGGTGGTGGTAGGTAATAATGGTTGGTCGACGAAAAAGAATCATTCAACCACAAAAAACATGTGTGATTATACGAAAACGACACTCACTTCTTTCTATGGTTGTTATCGTTGTTGGGTTTGTTTATAATAAGATAGAATAATGGTGAGTTGGTCAGGGGCGGATCCAACTCCCAAATTAGGTGGGGGGGATCAGATATTTTAAAAAATGTTTCATAATGCATTTTTGATATTGCAAATTTTTAAGAAAAAATGTCTGAAGTTGGTGTTAAAACAATGACTTCGAAAATCCGTAATGACGTTCATCTTCACTGAATTAAAAAAATTTCCCGTTTTCTCAAAGTAAACCGCATACAACGGAGTGATTTGAATTAGGGTAATTATTTGAGTACGTGTAATTTGAGGGTGAATTTTTCATTTTTGCCAGAAAAATGAGGCAATTCCTTTTAGAAATACGACTGATTCGACAGAAGTCCTTTTTCTTGCAGTTCTACAAGCTTAATTTTGGTAAAAATGAAGAGAACGATTTCGAAAACCAATAATTCGTTTCCAATTTCATTATTTTATCATTTTATTTACGATTTTTAGGGAATTGAAAATTTTTAGTAATCTTGATGACGTCACTAAATTAAAAAATTCCTTTTTTCTCGAAACAAACTATACTGAAGTGATCTGAATTAGGATGACTGGTTGACATAGGATAATTTGGGTGTAAACTTTTCATTTTTCCTCTCAAAATGACACTAATTTAAGAGATGGTTTTTTTCTAGTAGCAAAAATGGAAAAATGGCATCGAGCGCCTTAAAAATTTTTAGTGAACTTAATGATCTTATCAGATCAACCACAAATGAATTAATCTTTAATCAGAGGAGGGGTCAGGACTCCCGTGACCCCCTGACCCCCCCCCTCCTCTTCTGTATCCGCTCGTGAAATTATTCTTTTTAATAGTTTTCAATAATACAGTTTTGGTTTAATCCTGTTTATTTTGTTTTCTTTTAAAAATACACTTCCTTGCTATTCGAATATCTAGACATTGGGGGACTGTGGGAGATTTTTTCATCTTTATAATGTTTTGTTTCTTTGTTTGCCAATATTTTCGAAAATATTCTCATTTCCTCTCTGTGGATATAATAGAATTTGCAGACGTATTATATTATAAATGCAATTCTAAAATAAGTGCCTTTGTATATGCGTCTGTGTGAATTACATTAAATTTTGAATATATTTTTACATTATTGTTCAGTTTATAGGAATCAAAATTTGTACCAAAAGAATGTACCATAAAATGGGATGAATTGGGACTCACTAGTGAATTGGGACAAATCGAATAAAGCTTTTCATGTAATTTAAAAATACTAAATAGGGTAAACGGTACAGTTATTGGACAAGACACTCTCTTTTGGAGATTATAAGGCTTATAGTAAAGCAAACTTCCTGATTTTTTAGTTGAACAGAACTCTCTAGTGTCTATTTTTAGAAAATGCATTCTGAGTTAACCATAATTTACAGAAACCTGTAACTACGTCATTCTTAGCGTGATCTTAGGTAGTTCGTTAAGAAAGTTTACTGCGTCTAGTGAGTGAAAAGGCTAGAATCATTTAATAATATCCTACTAAATTGTGAATCGTCGTAAAGGGTTTATCAAGGAGTGGATAAAGGCAATGTACATGATACAGAACTTGTGAATTGTGGAAATACGCCAGAAATTAATAAATGAAATTGTTGTCCAATAACTTTTTTCTACATCCACAACTTTAGTATTTTTTTCAGCAACTTACCAATATGTAATATGAAAGTTTTATATGGTACATTAAAATAGACAGGTCTTACTTTATTTATGAATTTATTCGTTAAAAATAAAATTACGACACGTACTTTTTCTGTACTTTGCTTTAAAAATTTTTCTTAACTGTCCAATAACTATACCGTTTATCCTACGTCTTCTTCAAGAAATAGTAACTAAGCTTGAAGTTGGTTGAAAAATACCTATTAAAAAATCAACATCATTAGATTCAATTCCCTTTTACGGTATATTAAAACATTTCTTAGTATTACAGATGTGTAATACTAAGAACAGATGATGCTGTTAGTATCCTATGCCTAATTTAATGACAACAAACTTTTTTAATTAAAAATTTGTTTTATTTTATATAGGAGTCGTATAAAATTATCAACAATACCTTCCACCTAGTTGAAAACTTTTACATTTTCATATCTATTTATATCTATGTAAGTACAGTCAGTTCTCGAAAAATTGTAAACCAACTTTTTTTCAAATATGACTTGAGTTGACGATATAGTTTTAAATGAAATCAAAAATAAAACATATTGACCGGTTTCGGTGTCTCAAAACACCATTTTCAAAACAAATATACAGGGTGTAAAAAAATAACTCTCGTCCTTTTGAGCGATGACTCACTGCACCCCGTAGACACTAAAACCACAGGAATTTTTTCGGAATTAACAGTTCGAGAAAATCGCAAATTAACTGGCTAAATGATGTTTTAAAATTTTTCTAAGTACGGCCGTGTCTAGATTGTGCATACATATCTTCTTAATATTAAAGGTAGAAAATAATTTTATTTACTAAAATCCAATAAAAATTTTGTAAACATGTTCAGGCCGTAAACGTGTTTCCCAGATGTTTTTCTTAAAAACAGAAAATTTATCTTACAAAGATGAAATAGGCAGAGCCATATGGTATATTAAATTTTTTCTGTTAAAAAACAATTCTGATTCAAATTTATTGGCAAATATTAATTACATGGGTGAGATCTACCCACTGTTCTCGTAGCGAGATTTATATACTTTACACCCTGTATAAAACTGAAAATGGTGTTTTGAGACACCGAAACTGGTCGACATGTTTCATTTTTGATTTCATTTAAAACTATATCGTCAAATCAAGTCATATATGAAAAAAATTTCTAAATGTTTAATTTTTGCAAAAACTAGAGGTCAGAATGTAATTGTAAATCAAATTTTCCCTTCATTTGGAATACACAGGTTCACTTGTTAGTATTAATCATCAGGCCCGTGGAGAGAAATGGCGGGCCCCGAGAAAAAAGCACATTTCTTAAAAATTTCTCCCCCAAAAATAAATGATGAGTAAAAAAAAAGCTGATTTTACTTTTTTCCGGGCCCCAATTGACCGCTACGGGCCCCCTCGTCCAGCCCGCGCTCCAGGGCTGTAACCCCGGCTACCCCACCCTCTCGTCGGGCCTGTTAATCATTACGAAACTTGGTAAGGACAATTAGATCAGGGGTCACTAACGGAAAAATGTTTAACTATAGTTAGATTTATGTCTTTTTTACGGAAACGAATTCGAGACTGCAGACGATTTAGTCCAGTATTAGATAATTAACGAACTTTTCAAGTAGAAGTGGTTCAAAACTTTTGATAACTGATTGTACCATCATATATGAACATTCATTACAGTGTAATTTAATGCAATAAAAGAAGATACATACATCCTTTCGCATATACCTAGGTATCACATACAAGTACAAATATTTAAATATTAAGACAATTGGATCTGAAGCTAATGTTTTCGGCGAACAAGCGTGAATTTAGCTGTATTGTTAATTTGCTGAAATGCACATTTCATGTTTGATTATAAAATATCAGTAAAGTACATTATTGCATATGAATAGAGAATGTATCCACCGATGTCTGAATTAAGTAAATAAATATAGATATATTAGGCTTGCAATGAATACCCTATTCGGCCGTTGACACACTACCGAATATTCGGCAAGCACCTTGGCCGAATACCCGAATATTCGGCGAATACTGTTCGGTATATTGTGTTTAGCTTTTGACCTATTCTTTATAATAAGACCTTTCAAGCGACACCCCATACAGGTATCAAAACCATAAATACAGTTCAAACAATTAGGGTTAAAATATTTTTCTTTAAAATATCAGCTACACATTTTCAAATATTCAGTGAAATCCTTTAAATTCAATAATGAATTGTTGTATCAGTAAACGGTTTTTTTAATTATTCAAAATTTGAACGCATATTAAACAGTACGCGTATCCTGACTATGTAGCTGTATGTGCCTGAGTGTGTGTATATTCATAATAATAATATATTCATGTATTATTTAAGCAGTTTAGGTTAAGTATCAAAAAAATAAATAAGTAAATGTTTTTGGAGTATGAGCGTATGAAATTGTTCGTATGTTGAGTAAATGTTTTTGGAGTATGAGCCTATGATCAAATATTAATAAGTACCATTAACTATGGTTACAGAAATATATTATAAAAGTTGACTTATTACACTATAATATTTCTTTGATTAAATAAAACTTTGACATATATCTATGACAGTGTAATAGCGGCCTTAGGGAATGTTATTTAAAGTACAAATTATTTAAAAACATTTTCTTGCCTACTCTAAGTAAATAAATACGTCAAATTTCGTTTTTTCCCACTATTCGGAATTCGGTCGAATATCAACAAATGGCCGAATAGGTTGAATAGCGAATAGTTGCCAAATATTCGTTGCAGGCCTAATATATACGTATTTAGAAACCTTATACGATTCCACTACATGTTTGGAGACAAAATGAATGTAGAATTGCAATTGTTTTATTATATTAGACAAAAGATAAATACCTATGCAGACAAGTCCTCGAATTACACCATTTCGAGTTACTTTAAACACTAGACAAACACTATACCTCAATGTTTATACGGCATTTGTTTCGAGTTATATCACCAGACGTAACATTTTTTTCCAATATTTTTGAGCAAAAGGACATAATTCATACTAATTAATTAATATGATACAGAAGTAAAATTTGTGAGATTGTTAGACTGAGATGATTTCGAAAGTTATCCAATTGATTTTAAAATTGCTTTCACTAGTTTGAACGTTTAAAACTTTATCAAAAAAATTAAACGTAAAATAAAATTGTTTACTCATTTCTGTAGAAACAAAGATACCAGCTAATTGTATTATTATTATTCAAATGGAAAAAGCTATCTCTTCAGTTAGCTGTGGCAATAATACTTTCGAATACACTTTTGGTACATTATATCGTATTTGCAGATTCCATTGAATCGTTTGCAATTATTAAATAGGTCACTAATTAAATAATATTATGAATTACCACATTACACTCAACTTTTATAGTTTCTAGGAATAATTTTTTTTAAGAACTGTCAACTCAAACACACTTCAGCTACATTGATCCTGTGACAAAATTTGGAAGTTCTTACCAGATTACTTTAATGTCATAGTAAATAAAATGTTAAACCTTGAAAATATAAATAAATTTTTTCTTTGTTAAAAAAAAATTTTACAAAATTTCTCCCCTTAAATGCTAAACAAACACTTTATTTAATTAACCTATTAAATAAGTGAAGGGGAATTATCTATACATATAATAAAATTGTAACGAGACCATTTCTGTACATGGAATATTTTTGGAAAATTGTACTGGTACTGTAAATAGTTATCGATGTAGATATCAAAACAGCGATTTTTAAAATTTTTGTCTGTCCGTCTGTCTGTTTGTCTGTCCGTCTGTTTGTCTGTCTGTCTGTTCACGCATCACGCAAAAATTATTGGACGGATTTTAATGAAATTTTGTGTGATGATAACTATTACCTGGGTCAACATCTAAAATACTTTTTACTCCGAGAAAATTTCTCGTTCCCACGGGAAAATGGAAAAACCATTTTGAACATGTGCACACTTTAGGCAAAAACTATGGGACGGATTTTGATGAAATTTGGTGCGGTGATAACTTATTATTTGGGTCAACACTTAAGATACCTTTTGCTCCGGGAAAATGCTCCATTCCCAGAGGAAAATGGAAAAACCATTAAGAGCATGTGCAAACATTACACAAAAATTATTACTCTTTGCAAGTTCTGTATAATTATTACACTTATATACAGGGGTGTTAGTGAATAAGTGCGAAAGATTTTAACAGGTAATTGCTGAGGTTCTTTTATGTAAAAAAGTTCATATAAATTCCAAGTCCGAAAACGCTTAGTTTCCACGATACAGGCTGTTCAATTTCTCGTTTTTTAACATTTTATTAAATATTTCAAAAACGTTTTGAGATATTGATACAAAATTTTGGATACACTACGGCAGGATAAATACCCATACTCTGAAGTAGACAGAATATTTCCACTCAAACCAGCGGCGTCCGTACGGCCATGTGATGACATAGTTTTAAAGAAAAGAAAGGCACGCCAATAATTTTTACCAGTTTGAAAATGTTTTTTTCAAATGTCCCATAAATTGTTAACAAAAATGACCTCTTACTATTTTGTCGCTCATGTAGCCGTTTTCGAGATAAAAAATAATTTCCAATTACTGTTCTTCTAATAAAATCAGTTTAGGCTTTCGTATAAACTGCTGAGGTAATTTTATGGAAAAGTCTTACCAATAAAAAGGCGAATTTTTTTATTTTTTATTTTAATGCAGAAATATATTTTTAAAAAACAAGAAACTGAACACTCTGTATCTTGGAAACAAAGCGTTTTCGGACCTAAGTTTATATAAACTTTTTTACATAAAAACACCTCAGCAATCACCCATTAAAATCTTTCGCACTTATTCACTAACAGCCTGTATATACTTCTTATTGAGTTTATAACAATTCTTTACGCGAACGACGTCGCGGGTACGGCTAGTTTTCTCTAAAAGCTTTCGTAAATGTCACACAAGCATTAATGTGCGAAAGCATTTATGCTCAAAATCGATTTTTGAACAATATTGCACTAACAAACAATTCCGTGAAAAACAATATCATTAAAATGATATCAGAGTGATATCAATTTTTTTTATTTTTTCAATAATAATTGTGATTAAACGGAGGAAAGCTATTAAATTTTTTTATTTTATTTTCATTGACAACGATACAATTATTGTCCCAATTTTTTATTTATTTGAATGAACACTTGTTTTTTTCTGCTACCGTCTGTCCGTTTGTCCGTTCGTCCGTCCGTCCGTTTGCGACTATGTTACGTTGCGTTCAGTTGATTTCATAGTTGAGTGACGCCAACTAACGAGAGTATTGTTCTATCAACCGCGACGAAACACAAAAATCATCATTAGGTATTTTTATGAATACCATTTATTATAATGTTAAACGTTTTGAGCTTATAGAGACCAAGCAAGTACTGTAAGACCGCACAGTGTCTTTGTGGTTGTTGGTGATATCGTTAGTGGGTTTTGAATCTGATTGAGTGAGAGATAACATTATTATTACTACCGGAATCGATCAACTCGATTGGATGAACGTGGTTCTTTTTATCTACTCAGGAAATTGAGGAGAGTCATTATTTCATCTAATGAGTCACTACACTGCTAAATTGATTTCTTTTTTAATGATTTTTGCTTTATTTAAATCCAAGACAGTTGTTTAAATTGTTCTTTTTATTGGTTTAAGGCCGCTATTACACTATCATAGATATATGTTAAAGATCTTTGATCAAATCTGTGATCAAATATTAAGAAGTATGTTTAACTATGGTTACAGAAATATTATGTTATCAAAGTTGACTTATTACACTATAATATTTCTGGGATTAAATAAAACTTTGACATATATCTATGACAGTGTAATAGCGGCCTTCGTAGTACATGCTTAAAAGGAATAAAAAATATATTTCTTTCTTTCTTAAATAGATTACGAAATATGTTTCTTTCATTCTTGCACGTGTATTATAAAAATAATCCTTCCTGTATTTATCTATTTTTATATTAAACCATAAAAAAATATATTTAACCCCCTATCGCATACAAAGCCATATATGGATTCTAAGTTTTACTATTTTGTTTTTCAACATATTAAAATTTATTTTTTTTGAAACTAATGTTAAATCCTAACTTTATACTCCTTCGAGTAACGGAACGTAATTTTTGTTGCCTTTGGTAAGTACGGCTTGTCAAATTATTTGAAGTTATGTTCAGAGTGTCCGACCGTTACAGTGCAATTAATTGGTACTAATTTTATTTGTGAAAACTAAACAATAAAACGGTAAGTACTAAAATAAAAAATTTTCAAAACACATTCTTTATATATTCAAGAACATGGAATAGTTGTGATTCGTGTGTGTTTTCTTGTTTCCTTCGATTTTTGGGGCTTATTTTGAAGTTGCCATATTTGGCTTCGTATGCGCTTAATCCAAATTATTATTGGGCATATATGGCTTCGTATCGCTTTTATGGTACATCCCAGCATGTCAATTCTATTCCTGGCGATGGCTTCGTGAGTCACGATGATTTTGCTTCTGATTCCCCAGTACTGCCACTAGCCAAGGCAGTCCATCAACTTTGGTGGACAGAAAATGTACTGCAACAAGCCGAAAAGGTACTCTAACTAGCTTGCTCGGCGCACCTATACTCATTGAAAAACTCCAGCTAGGCATCAAGACCTCCCTTTGAAGTCTGTGCGATCAGATAAGGTGACCATTTCCCCGAATGGACAAAACTAAATTGACAATTATGTCAGAACTGCTCAAAATTCCGTTCATTCGCCAAATGTGGAAAGTGTCAAGTTTATTTATGTTAAAATGGCAAATAAAATTGCATACAAATTTTCATAAAATATAATTGTATTTTTTATTTAACGCATACGAAGAGAGTACTAATACACATAGGTGATTGAATGGGTGTCCGGCTCGGCCACTTACCGAGCATGGGATCGTTGGTGTAGAGGTTAACACGTCTGGCTAGTTATCAGAAGATCCTGGGTTCGATTCCTAGCCGATCCGGATAATTTTTTCAATCACTTTGTGATTTTTAATTTACATGTGGTTTTTGGTCATACTATACCAAAGAAATCGAGTGCTTAAAGTTTCAGTTTAGCTGAACGATTAGTGAACATATCAATACTGCGTGTGTTGAAATGCAAACAAAAGTTTGTCATGCGTAGTAGTGTCTCACAAGCACTCGATAATATTTGAAATTAAAATTGCATACGAAGTCATATATCGATTATAATTATAATACTAAAATGCATACGAAGCCATATATGGCTTCGTTAAGTAATTTCTAAACAATAAGACTTAATTTTTATTTCTTAATTTGACTACTAAAATAAAAGAAGTGAAAGACGTTTTCAGTAAAAAAAATTTTTTTCTTCACCTCCTTCATAATTCATGCAATAAGGGGTTAAATGCTGTAGATATATTTCATCCCGAAAGCTTAAAAAAAACTTGCCACTGAGGAGTCCTAACTTAATGCGTGTCCGAACACGTACTTGGCAAATTATCAGAATTTCTTCAAAAAAGATAACTATGCTCTTACAAATTTCAACTTTCCATCGATTTCAATCTTTAAATTTTGACAATCTAGCAATCTATCTTTGCATAACGTTTACACTAAAAACAATAGAAATCACACCAAGATTAAAAAAAAATTGATAAACACAAAAACAAAAAAATTAAACAAAAACACAAAACGAGAAATGAAAGTTTTATTAAATTAACAAGCCATACGACCCATTATCACAACTTTTACACGAACTAAAGTAAACAATAAAGCAAAATAAATAAAACTAATAAATAATAAATATTAATAATAGAGAATTACATTTATTATTTTATTATAATCCGATATAAAAAGTAAATAAGAAATCTTAATAAAGTAAGTATACATATAAATACATAATATACAAACACTCTTGATCAAGTTTTGCTAAATTAAAAAAAAAATCCATTCACTTTTTTTTTAACTTTATTAATACAGCTACATAACAAATGAATAAATAAGAGCAGACATGGCAGACATTTAACATGGCAATCGTGCACTACATAAACATTGAAACTTGTAATCAAGTAATAATAATAAGGTAAATAGTAATTATGTGATCTATGCGATAAAATAGGTATGATCATTTAATTATACCATACACGAATTAAAACATGAAAAATTTGTCTATTACAATGTTACTATATTGTTAGTATTACGTTTTTGTGTACACTGAAACCTTTTTTGGTGCGACGATTCGGTTAGATTACGTTCAATTAAAGTTCTAATGTATCTAATTGATTTGTGTTTATGTGATATATCGAAAAAAAAAAATTTAAGAAAAATTATATTAATTCATTAATTTTGCGACAAAGTAATATTTCGTAACTTAATTAATAAACTAATTGTTATTAAAAAAAAAAAAAAGAAAAAATTGAATAATCACTTGTACCGGGATTCGATCTCCGTACCCCACTATCCGCACTCCGTCGCTCTACCGCTGAGCTGTGGCACATTTTCTGTGAGACGTTCTAAATAACTTGATTATATCTTACCAATATTTTTGTCCGAATTTTAAATAAAAATATTTCCTGCGTTTTTGAGAGGTGAACCTTAATATTGTAAATTTTACTGAGCCTCTCCTTGTTAGCATATAAAATATATTATATTTATTTTTATTATTTATTAAAGAAAAAATTCATTAAAAATCAGATTTCTCGATAGTGTTACTGCATCCTTAGTATGTACACCGAGTTCACCCTAATATAATTTTAAATAATATAAAATATGACATTAAGAATATTAATTTGAACCATTACAGATTTTACTGCAGGCAAACCATTACCATTTTCATCACACTCTCGATCATTACCGTTTTCATTACACCTTTACATAGAGTTACTGTCGCTATAGAAATTTTCACTTTATAGTAGCCTATATTTTACCAAAAAATATGAATGAAATTTTAGATTTTTGGAATTAGTTTTCTTATGAATATTATTACTTCCTAATTCTTTTACTTTACAATTACTGTTAAAATAAATTAAAAGATCATACTATATAAATTTGTGCTATTTGTTACGCGTATTATTTCATTGAAGGCAAAAAAAATTAAATTACTTGTGTGTATGCAATCATAAAATCCAGTTATTAATAAATAATAAATTGTTATGCATTTATACAGTTCACGCAAGCAAAAATGACATTTTTATCAACAAATTGAATAAATGTTTCGTATTGTTTCGCGCTTAAACAGTCTTCGAATCACAGAATATTACAAAACGAACGGTAGTATCTCTATACTACTGAAACCAGTGTAACGCCAAAGGATAGAAAATATCCCATATATGTGCACGCGGAGTTGTGTGTGTTAGTGCGATAGACGGTTGTGTGTATGGGTGTCTTGCATACGCATATACATAACATGCATGTGGCACGTATCATGTACGTGATGTACGTACACCACGTATACCGTGTCAACACAACGGCAACAATATGACAACAATTGAAACACACCCATTGGTAGCTACTAAGTGAATGACAACATAGTTCTGCAAAATGCACATAAATGTCCATAAGTGACTGCAGAAAAGAGATAATTGTATTCTTTCCAGTGTTCTATGGTTGTATTCCTTCCAGTGTTCTATGCTTTGAACATTTAAGAAATACCCCTTTTGCTTGCGACAACTATACTTATAGAACATAAATATTTAATTTTTTCTGAATTTAAAAGACAAACGGTAAAAAAAACTGGGAAATGTCAGTAGTTGAATTTCTTTTTGCTAAACGTTTCAATATATTTGCAATTTAAATAGCTAGCGAGAAACTGGTAAACACGTACACACTTTGTGAATTTAATTAGTAGAACTGTTTTTTTTTTTTTTAATATTAAATTGCAAGGACAATGCAGCAGGCAACACTGCAATTTGTTGTAGTTCTTTATTGGTATTCAACTGTGCATTTTAATTGTTGCAATGACTGTCTTTTAGTTGTCGAACAAACAGGAAAGTTGACATAAATTTTTATGTTTGCTCGTATTCATTCCTCCGCTTAATTACTTCTTCCTTTTAATCGAAGAAAATGAATTAAGAAATATTTACATATATGTATTATTAGGGTTGTTGCAGATGTGCAGATGTGGATGCGGATGCGGATTTTTGAAGAGCAACATCTGCAGATGCAGACGCGGATGCGGATGTTTAAAAATTATTTATTTTTTCTAGGAAGCGAAATTTAATAGCTTTTATTGTTAATTTTCTTTGATAACAGATAAAAAATTAATAATTGAATTTTAAGTTATGGACTTTAGAAATAAAAGTTTTGCTGCTGTTGTAAAATTTTTCTAAAGTTTAGCAATATCCATTTTTATTGTCTACAATAAAATTTTGTTATCATTATTTGAAAACAGGGAATAAATCGATAAAGTTTTGAATTTTCACAATATTTTCAAATTTACGTAATTACAGACTATAATTCAAGGTCAATACTATAAGCCTTTGAATCGGCTGAAACATCTTTGAATTTGATTTTGACATATTATATTATAGTCTAAAATTAAGACTGTTAAGTACATAAATTTAGAGGTATTTTCTAGCAGGCTGAAATTTTATGTTACTGCACTTACAGTACAATTGGTTTCTTGATTGAACTGAAAACCAAGAAATTTATTTTTTTAACATAAAAAATAATATTGTAAACTCAGCTCCATAAATTCAATAAAGCACAATCTCTCATGCCTAGCTCTAAGTTTGATAATAAAAAACCGGGCCGCACACCAACAATTAGAATTCAAAACTGTATAGTCGAGCTGTAACTCTGAATACATCCGCATCCGCATCTGCATTAAAATGGTGCGGATCCGAATGCAGATGCGGATGTCAAAATTGATGCGGATTCGGATATCCGCAACAACCCTAATATGTATGTATGGATTTGATAAGCGTAATTGCGCCTCTGAGAGTCAGCAAACACTACTCTGGTAGACAAATGCAGTCCAACTTTTAGGGTTCCGAAGAATTATTCCGGAAACCGTATGTTTCATGAAGTATGTATAGTGTCCACCAATCAGTAAAAACAACAGTGCTACACGCATTTTGTTGTTTCTACCAAGGCTATATTTATAAAAAAAAAAAAAAAAAAAAAAAAAAAAAAAAACAATGAAATTTGTTAACTCAAATTAGTACAGGAGGTACTGGCGCATGAGTACCGAAAACTATTCCACCTCAATTTTTTTATGCGATCCTGTTGACATTGCCCTACTGATGATATAAATGCATGTTGCCAGGGGGCAACACGGGGCCATATTGTTTAAGCCGAAATTTTTTATACAATGGCAAGAAATTGTTATTTTTCAACCGGACAAATTTTTTTATATTTTTTATTGAAATACAAATAAAAAAGGTCGTATGACTTTTTACGATAAAGTTAATAGTTTTCGAGGTTTTTTTAAAGGTTTGAAAAATCTCAAATTGGGGTACTTTTGACCCATGAAAAATATATTTAAAAAAAAAATGAAATATAAATAATATATTTTTTTAAATTCTTTATAAAATAGTTAATAATATCTTTAATAGAGATTTTAAAAAATTTCATTGTTTATACCTGTTTTTTAATTGTTAATTTCGTGCGCTCACAAGTATGCGTCCCCTACCTTTAAAATACCTTCAAGTATTTTTTCAACCGGACAAATTTTTTTTATATTCTTTATTGAAATACGAATAAAAAAGGTCTTATGACTTTTCACGATAAAGTTAGTATTTTTAGAGATATGAATTTTTAATGGTTCGAGATTTTTCGACCTTCAATATCTAAGGACGCTCACACGTGACCTTATGAGACTTTTAAGGGAACATTTAGGATGCCAAAATAAAGGTGTATAAGAAAATCCAGCTTATTCCGTTTCATTCCGAAGTTGACTCCTTTTTTGATTTAAATGATTGGGCTACCGTGCTTAATATCGTACAGTGCGATATTATGATTACTGTAGGTGGGCGACATTTGACATATTGTGACAAATAAATATGGCGGATTTTTCAGCTTGAAATATGTCATAAACTAATATTATAATTATGAAAATACAAATTATACAGTACAGAGAAGTTATTGTTGTAATTGACAAATAAATATCACTTACCTCTCATCATACAATTAGATGCGTAAGTAACGCCTCCAAAATATTTGAAATCAAAAAAATTAAAAAAAAGTTTTACAAAAAATACAAAAGTTACCAGTTTCGTTCAACAGTTGGCCTCGTCTAATGGCTGCCAGAAGGCAAAGAGTTAGACTGATTGTCACCAGGATATAACACTTACGAACGGCAATATGGTGGTGTGCGATATTAGGAAGATGTACGATATTAGGCACACTTCCCCTACTCTATCTAAGCCACTAACTATATTATATAGACTATTCCAATTCTTTACTATATAATCTTATTTTAGTCATTTACAATATAGCAAAGATTTAACTACTACATAATATTCTAAGTAGTACATTATTACTATTATGGCACTGGTGCTATTATTAGACGGGTTTATGGAAAAAGAAATTACTGGAGTGAAAATTTTATTCAGTTTAAATCGAACACATTTGTAGCAGACTCGGGCAACTTTGTACTGTGTCGTAATAAGAGGATATGAGATGATGATCCTTTTAAACGTCGCGTTGTGCCTTGCCCCTTACCGTCTCCTCTCTTAAACGTGAACGAATGAGTGAAAATTTAGGACAATATAAAAATGGAAACTTGAGAGGCGAAATAATAACGTAGTAACCCAGTCTCACCCAGTGCACATTATTTAAATCAATTATTTACTAAAAATAAATTTTTAACACAGCTACTGGATCCTTTAGAGTGGTGCAGCATTAAATTGATATATTTTTATAGAGAAGTATTTTTACACGTACAGGGTGGTTCAGAATATTGTACCGTAATTGCTATAGAGCTGATAGTACGTTTAAAAATAGTGATACCCTTTTATATACATTTTTTTCCAAAATTTAATAATAAGGAACATAAAGTAAAGGGGTAAAAGGAAAACCAATTTAAAAAAAAAAAATTTTTTGACACTTTTGACTAATAGATTTATATTTGAGGAGTACTTATGGACATTAGTAATTTTGGAATAGATACTAGTATTCTAAATCAGTGATTCTCAAAGTGCGTCGCAGAAACAACTTATTACAGATCACATATCCATTTTGTACGAACCACTGCTCGAAATTACTCAAAAACGGTATTGTTTATCAGGATGGCGATTGAAATCCAATTTCAAAATTCCCTGAATTCTCCATGACTCTGAATAAAATTCCAGGACGTACTTCGAAAAAAATAATGCTTAAAAATTTCTAAAAATAAAGTTTTTTGACGACCTTTTTTTTTCGCTCGTCACAAAAGAGCAAAAAAGAAACGATCGCCGACTATCAGTCGACGCTCTCGCCGGAGCGATAACTGAAAAAATCCTTGACTCTGACTGAATTTCCTGACTTTTCTAGGTTTTCCAGGTCAATCGCCACCCTGTTTACGTACAAATATGGAATTGTCTGAAGAATTATATTGTTAAGAATTTTCCGGAAATAATTACAAATTAAAAAAGAAAAGACGTAATAACTTACTCATACCACCCAATACTGCATCTTAACCATATTAAGTGATGTAGTAAGTGTTAACATTTTAATTATTCCAGTGTTAAATACGCACACCTAAAATATCAATCCGTTATTCAAAAGCGTCTTGAAAACATTTGAAAATAAAAAACGTTTTTCATTTCACCCCTTTACAAGGTTGTATCTCCTTTATTAATAAGCTTTGAAAAAAAATATATACAAGGTAACTTCAAAAATGTAAACTTTACCGCATCGATGCAGCATCATGACTTTTCTGATGCGTCTAATACTTACATGATGCGCTACTGATGCTCTCTTGAAATTTGATGCACATTAGATGTTTTTGAACCGAATATTGGCATCATTTAGCCTCTGATTTGGCTATAGATAAGACAGATAATGTAGCATGATAGACTATAGATAATATAGCAATACAGTCCTTGTATAGGTATATTATCTTTGAATTTCAAGTTGAACTTACATGAAATTGAAAATATTGAAATTATTTGAATAAAAAATATTACATACGTCTATTTTGAGTGCAAGATATATTCAAATAGTTTAAACAATTTTAATGAAAGGTAAATACATTAATCTTTTTCAACAATTGGTTTTTCGGAATTATTCCTGTTGGTGTTAATACCTACATAATATGGCCAGTAGTTATAATTCTAAATTATACACATTACATGCATCTTGGACACGCATCACCAAATTTCTTGATGCATTGTTTTGACGCATCAAATGCGAAAATGAACTTTTGATTTTTCGTTGTGATGCATCTGATGCGTTTTTGAACTTTTGACTCTGCCTCATGCAAGCAGTGATGCATTTTTGAAGTTAGCCATTCCTATAAATCCGTTATTCAAAAGCGTCTTGAAAATATTTGAAAATAAAAACTGTTTTCCAGGTTTTCCATTTTACCTCTTCACAGGATTGTATTTCCTTTATTATTAAGTTTTGAAAAAAAATGTATATAAAAAAGTTTTTGAATATGCTATCAACTCTAGTAAATACGGTACAACATCTGGACCATTCCGTATATGGAACAAATTGAATCGACTCTAAAATTTTTATCTTGCATATATAGAACATTACATTATTTATTGTTCAGAATTAAATATTATTAGAAAACAATAACAACCGGATTTGTTTATATCAAAATTGTTATTTGTTTACAACTGACAATATAAAAATTCGATCACAAATAATAATGTCTCTTGAATTATTTTGAAAATAAATTGATTTTGTGAAGATTTTTACAATTTAGGAAAATAATAGGTTTGTTCGTGCAACCAATTTCAAACTAATTAGTGATTTTTCAAACTATGATTACTGCGCATGTTCAACAACAAACTAGTTTCAAATTATTTTGACGCTCGAACGGTGAATTCGAGATTTAGGTTTAATTAAGAACCACCAGATGTCACTCTAATCGTGTCCGGCATGTCTTGGACTCACGGGCCTCATGGATGTCATACATATTTTATAGTGGTTATAGACTAATAAAGTTATAAAAGATTGACATTTTTTTGGTTATTAAAGTATTTGCAAAATATCCAAAGAAATATTAAAACATTTAATTGCATTTAATTTTCCATTCCAATAACCACATTTAATTTTCCATTCCCACCCAACTGATATTTTAAATATTCACTAAGCTGAAAATATTCTGCTAGACTTTCAGCTACACGTCTATTTATTTTGAAATGCTCAATAAATTCTTTATTATTATATAATTGAATAATACTTTCAAAGTAATTTTCATTTTTTGATCTAATTCTATTAATTTCAAAATCAAGTAAATCATCATCGCTCGAATTAGACAAGTCACTGGAACTAAACGTGCTGGAGCTGGATGATCTTTCATTCATTTTGTACAATAAGAGAAAGAAAAACAAATGAAAAATATTATTGTGAATTAATTTCTTCTCTCTAAACGATAAAAAGGGCACATTAAAACTGTATTTAAATATGAATATTTCTTTTTAAAATTTATTTACCTGTACCTAGTAAAAAAATATTTCAAAAAATATCCACAAGAAAAAATAACTGAAATAAAAGTCCCCTAACAATACATCTAACCCAACAGACAATAAAATATTTAAATTTTAAACAGTAATATATTTGAGATCTACTGCGCAAGTACAATCCGACAAATTTGTTAAAAGTTGGTGAATTTTTCTTGCTGTCGTGTATTAGTTCGAAATTTAATTTTTAAGCTGCTAGAACATTAGATTTGCAATCAAATCACAAATTTAGTTTTGCTCGAACGCACATTTAACAAATACGCATGCTCCGTACAGTATTGTACTTTCAAAACTGTTGCACGAACAAAGCTATTATTATTATCTTGTTTACAGATCTTTTATTTCGGTGTATTTTACAAAAAAAAAAAAAAAAAAATGTCAACACTTGAATTTAACCTATGATAATACTAAGTCGAGTAGTTGGGGTTGCAGTCGGTAGGAGTTTTACTATCGGTAGGGGCCCTACGAAAAAGTAAAATGAACTTTATTTCTTGGGAATGAGGTAAATTTTAACCTCTTCAGGACTAATGACGAGCTAAGCTCGTCATACTAATTTTTAGAAAAAATTCAACTGAAGAGTGTGCACTGTCTTATATCGGTAACTGGAGGCTGTATATAGTAAAGAGCGGTCATATTGTAAATAAATTAAGCGAAACAGACCAAACTTGCAATTATACTTATAGAGATATTAAATTTTTTATCTAAAATATTGGAATATACGGCGGTACTAAAAGAGTTAAAAAAATGCTTTTTTCTCAGGGGCCCACCATTTTTCTCCAAGGCCCTGATCATATACAGATGCTTCATTATACGCTGATTTAATACTTTACGCGTCAAATTAAATTTCAGTTAATAATTTTGAAAATTTTGACTTTCTTGACTTGGTTCAAGTTTATTTTCTGAAAGTATAAACCGTTAGGCGTAAAGTCTCTAAAGGGAAATTAACAAATTTTGGAAACTTACGAAGTTAAAGCCATTTTAGTACGATAGCATCAGGTATCAGCAGGGCCGGCGAGAGGGTGGGACAATTCGTGCTCGTCAATTGTTCATTGAGGCCCGTTATTTAACCGGCCCTGGGTAGGTATCAGATACGTTTGGTCTTTGAATTTCATTCTGGGAATTTTCACTAAATTTTGTTGAATACTTTCAGGGCATTATTGTCAAATTTTTTACCAGTTACTTCTATATGTGAATTTTTTAATTATATTATCTTCTAACCGATCTTCCCAGATAACACTAAATTGGAAAGCATTTCTTTACAATCCATATGTGCTTATCTTTTTATAACAACGTCTTGTACTACAAATTTTATAGAAATCCTTCAGTAACTGTTCTGAACGAAAGAATTAAAAGAATTAAAAACCGTACAATATAAGTTTGTTGTATTTAATTTTTATAAAAATTACAACAGTTAGAAATTCACATAATTATAATCGTATTTGACGATAAGCATTTTTATAATACTTTAATAATTGTAGGTACTTGTTTTTTTTTCTCTGGTTTTGAGTAGATACTTAGGTATTTTATTTATGTACAAGAGTACAAGACGTAGGTAAATGTTTTTTTCAAAAGAGAAAAAAACAGATAATAATTTCTCACAATTCATAAAACCATTACAGATAGATAATATACCGTTTTTGTAGCCTCTATAAAGCTATACCTATTTATATCTAATAGGAACAACTTGATGGAATATTTTACTTACGTTGAAGAAAAAGCAAATAAATCAGTGAATATCAAAATGTTATTTTGTTATCGAGAAAAGTGAAAAAAATTGTCAACCAAAACATAACATTTTATTGTTTATTTGTTTGTGTTTTTAGTCGAATTTTCTCCGAAAAATTAGACTTATACAGTCTATACGATAAGAGCTGCGAGAGGCGAGAGTAGGGGCGCTATCCGTTTTCGGACCCGTAGAACACGAATATGTAGAAAAAAAAAATGTCTGATATATATATATATATATATATATATATATATATATATATATATATATATATATATATATATATATATATATTTTCCCGCCACCTTTTAATTTGTGTAGGGCCCCCCTATGGAAGTTAAGAGATGAAATTTGGTAAATGGGGCTCATTTTCGAGGCACCTCATACTATCAAAGTGGGGTCAAATTTTGGGCAAATTTTTTTTCTGACCCGACCTTTAAGGGGGTGGTGGGGGGCGGAAAAGCAATAAAACTTTTCCAAACCGGTTTTAAATAATGTTTCGGTTAATTATCTACAACATATCCAAAATTCAGCTTCCTAGGATGATATGGTGGGAGTAGAGGGGGGAAAAACGATTTTCGCTGGATCTAACAGGCCCCCAGCCCCCCAGAATTAACGTAGAGGGTTGAAATTTGGTGTGTTGATAAAGTTCGTACCTAGGTTGTGCTTTTTGGAGGTTTTAATATTTTACCTCCACCCACCTCATTTTTAAGCTACAATTTCATGCATTTTCGACGTTTTCGAAGTTTGTACCACTCGCACAGGTCACCCGAATAAACCTAGAGGGCTGAAATTTTGTATTCGGATTGAGTTAGTATCAAGGGGGTGCCTTTTGGGGGTCTCGACTTTTAACCCCTACCCCCACCATTTTTATACCCAAAAGAACATGATTTTTCTTGTTTTTTAACAGTTTCGTTCGGGTCAAAATCTCCCCAAATAAACCTAGAGGGCTGAAATTTGGTGTACAGGTTAAGCTAATAGCCAGACACTGTTTTTTGGAGGTTTCAACTTTTAACCCTTACCCCCACGATTTTTACGCCAATATTTCCTTAATTTTTTTGCTTGTTTTCTAACATGTCTAGAGACTCCATAAGGAAACCTAGAGGGCTGAAATTTTGTACGTGTATTCAGTTAGTATCCAGCTAGTACCTTGTAGGGAGTCCGCATCATTTTTCCCCCCACTTCTCCCATTTTTATATCGGAATTGAATGCTATTGTTAAATGTGTTTTAAAAGCATTATGTTTATTCTAAATACAAGTAGGCGAATAGTAATTTTAAAAAATTTAAAAAAAAGTGAACTTACTTTTATGACAAATGAAATACATACATATTAAGTAATTTAAAAATGTTATTAAAGTCACTGTTTATTTATAAATTAGGCATTTTGGATTTTTAGTATTTATAAAATAGAAATTTTGGATTTTTTTGGAAAGAAAAAATATTTTTATAAAGGCCTTTCAGTTTACTATTTAAGGTCCTTTTTTAATTTTTAAAACTAAAACATAAAGGCAATTAGCGGATAAACATGGGCAGGAATGTCCACGTACGAATTGTGTTGGCTTTTTTTCTGCTACCTGTTTTCGGCACAAAATTGAAATTTACTGAGATACAGCCCTTAAATACTTAAAACCTTTTTTTAAAGCCTCGATCAGCCGAACACTCATCACCAGTTTTGAAACCAACAAAATGACAATTCGGTTGTAGACTTTCAATCACATTTCGCTTGTAGACATTCAATACCGAAGATGAAGGGGAAAATTCGACTACCGTGATGGGGCCCCGCTGCTCACGGCGTTTTTTTTTTTTTTGCCGTACAAAAATATTTGGATACAACTACTACAGTAGTGGGTAAATTTTTATTGCTACATGCTCAACGCTTTGTTTTGATTTCATAGAAACTCAACAAATAGGGGATTATACACACTTGCACCAAAATAGATTATTTTACTTAAATTATCTTGTAGATATGTATGTGGTTGAGCCTGCTTAAATACTGGCACTTTTGGCTGGTCGGTCGAGGGTTGGGAACTCGCAGTCGGCTATGCAATTTTCCTTCTTGTGGGCGCACACTTTCGAAATTCTCGCTTCCTTCTCCACCCACATCATTATGTAACGTATTTGTAATGTAAATAAACAGATATTATGAACAATATTATGTTTGAAGATGGAACGTTAAATTACATTAAGACTTGAAATTAATTTTTAATATAGAAAATACTGAACAATAAAAATTTTGCAATCAAAGTTCAAAGGCGTCTCTGTTGCAATGACTTGTGGTGACCATGGTTTCTTAAAAACTACTGTTCGATTGTGTTGAAGTGAATAAAGCGTTTAGAAAAAAAAAAACGTTTGTTTTTGAAATGTAGAACTTTTATCAAAAAGTCGTCTTTTTCTTACGATAAAATCCTCGTTTTTTTTTGTTATAAAAAAAACTAATACACTAGTGCTCTGATTGAGAGAAAGAAAAATGCGTATGTATTGGTCACACAGATATAAGAAAAACAGTAGGAATTTTTAAGTAAACACATCATTATATATGTATACAGGGTGGAATTTTAATAACTCTTACACCTTTTGGTAAATTTCGATAAAATTTAGAACGGAATTTGTTAGAAACGATATAGCTATGTTTTAAGCTATTTGTTTCCAACAAATTCCGTTCTAAATCATCGTAAAATTTTATCGAAATTCACCAAAAGGTATAAGAGTTATTAAAATTCCACCCTGTATACATATATAATGATGTATTTACTTAAAAAATTCCTAATGTTTTTTTCTTTTTTTTATATCTGTGTGACCAATACATACGCATTTTCTTTCTCTCAATCGGAGCACTAGTGTAATCTCAATAAAAAATCTTGCAAAAAATCGCTTCAGATCCACCACACAATAATAACAAATAAGTATACCATATTTCAAGAAAATTAACACAGTTGTTTTTAAGAAATTTGGTGTATTTTAGAAAAAGACACTTTTTAAAGTTTTAAGTGAAACTTTTCTAAGCAGAAAAACACTAACAATTTTTAACTTCAAAATCATTGATGCCAAGGTGAATCCCAGACATATCTAGACCTATACAATGGCTCAAGTAACTGGATAAAGAAATTGAAATTCCAGGTTGCTTTCTTTAAATGTACATAACTTTACAAATAAGGTTCCGATTTTTATGAAATTTCGTCAAAGTATTCTTGATATGATTTACTCAAAGAAAATGTAATAAAAAATGTATGTACCTGAAAAAAAATAATAAGTACACGTAACCCCTTAAAAAATCCCTTATGAACTACTGAACCGGTATGTGTCTCAATTTCTTTATCACTAACTGTACACGTAATATGTTTATATGATGACAATTTCGTACGGCTACGTTGGATAATAATTTTTTTTTTTATAAAAGTCAGAGAAAATGTTGGCAAATAAACGAAAGAACGAACGATACAAAGAGGCAAATATGTGTGCACGTTAAAGGCAAACATCAAGCGGTAAAGTTAACGTAAGGCTAAACTTATACTACTATAGCTGTTCGTACGTATATGGATAATGGTCGGCTGGTTACCGCGCCATACCGTTGATCTCTAGACCATCCCCCCTACCTCTCCACCCGCCCCCTCTCCCTTCACGCCCCTGTAAGGCGATCGATGTTTTGCCGGTGATGCGACCGACGTGTACGTTTTAATGACATTCACAAGAGCCAGTCAGTCCTCGATAACAGCACTTAAGAGGTTGTATATATGCCGTATTATTATTTTGCACAACACATGTTTTTATATACTCAAGAGCAATAGTC
Source organism: Brachynemurus nebulosus (assembly GCA_035578155.1). Taxonomy (NCBI): domain Eukaryota; kingdom Metazoa; phylum Arthropoda; class Insecta; order Neuroptera; family Myrmeleontidae; genus Brachynemurus; species Brachynemurus nebulosus. The sequence continues at coordinate 17,629,091 of JAPWDM010000012.1, read as the reverse complement.
GAATGAAAGAGTATTGAAACAGTCGATCAGTTAGCTACACTGTAGTACCGGTAAAATATTCTCTGTATACATTATTAAAGTGAAAAGTCTTTAGGCGTGCTGAGCGATCTTTGGTCTAGGGGAAAATCTTATGGGTTCGTGTCACCGACATGCTAATGTTAACAGTATATCTATAGCTATGAGTATGACGTGTACACATATATACTAGGCTGTTTGAAAAGTTCGCGTCCTGACACATAAATGGTGTCACAGGTATCGAATCCATATCATTCTTGACAAGTGCTACCCTTCAAAAGAACACATATTAATTTTCATAAAGATCTGTCAATCAGTTTGGTTTTTACAGCTGCATAAACTGCTTGTTGCGATTTTGGACGCTTTGGTGCACTTCCACCCTTTGAAATCCATTGTTTTGACTGTTGCGACGTCTCGGGAATATAATGATGTATCCACGTTTCATCAACGGTAACGAATCGACGAAAGAACTCAGTTCTATTACGTGGCATGATTCCCAGATTCTGCTTAGCAACAGTGACTCGTTCGAGTTTTTGATAAAATCTGTCAACAAATGCGGCAGCCAACGCGCGCACAGCTTTCTCATGTTCAAATGATGGTATAAAATGTTGAATACACGTTCACATGATATCTTTACGATATCAGCTATCTCATGAACTTTTAATTTTCGATCACCGATCACAAGCAATTCGATTTTTTCGATCATTTGGGGTGTGGTCACGTCTGACGGCCTTCCCGAACGTGGTGCATCAGTCGTGCCCATATGACCCATACGAAATTGTTGCATCCACTTCTTAACCATTGTATTCGATGAAGCAGATTCACCATAATATTTGTCAAGTCTTTCCTTCATTTCTTTTGGCGTTTTTTCTCTCAAAACAATGGATTCCAAATGGTAGAAGTGCACCAAAGCGTCCAAAATCGCAACAGTCGAGCGATGGTGCACTTTATACAGCTTTAAAAACCAAACTGATTGACAGATCTTTATGAAAATTAATATGTGGTCTTTTGAAGGTTAGCACTTGTCAAAAATGATATGGATTCGATACCTGTGACACCATTTATGTGTCAGGATGCGAACTTTTCAAACAGCCTAGTACACCAAGACACTATATACCCGACTGTATGATGTGTGCGTTGGACGCTTTTTGGATGGGTAAAATCTTTAACTACCCCCTTCGATATCACTCTTGACGATGAACAAAATGACGTCACAAAGTAAAAAAAAAAATTATTTTACAATTTCTGGATGTTATAAAATTGGTTCAGATTGATTCAAATTATAAGAGAGTAAGGTAATTTCATTGTGAAAATTTCATTTTTATACCCCGTTTCAAATACAACTGAGCATACATAAGACATCGTTAAAAAATTAAATAATTCCTACATTCGAAACAAATCAATCTTCTATTCTTTTCTAAAAACAAACTGCGAATTTAAAATTTACGTAAGTGCAATAATCAAAAAGATAAAGCCAAGAAAACAGAAATTATTTAAATTCATAAGTGATGAATAATGGTTAAATTTAAGTGAAATGGGTCATACTATGAAAATGGTAAAATTTGTACGGTCAACAGATTTTTTTTCAGAAATCACTTTTTTGCTAGCCTTGCATTTTTAATTTTTATAAAAATTAAGCAAACAGCATTCAAAATTTTCAAATTTCATGCATGTCCTTATGATCTGGTTCACTGAATTTTTCATTTTATTTTGACATTTTAAAGCTGATGTACATCAATAAGAGTTTATAAAATTACACCCTGTATATATACAAATAATGGTTTTTTTTAAAAGTTATTTATAATAATATTTTGAAGATTTTTCTACATTCGTGTGATCAATACATACGCAATTGCCTTTCCTTATTCCGAAGCATTTTAGTATTTGTTTCCACGACTGTACTACACAATTGCAATGTACGTAACATTTGCACATGACCATCAAAATACGACAATCGACGACTGTACCAGTATCCTAATAGGTACTGCACTGCCACACTCTTTAAATGTACAATACGGACCCTGCTGCTCCCCTGCCAGCTCGCTTGCCCCGTCATTCGCCAGCTATACGTCGGTCGAAAACATTAAAACAAGTTATGCACACACACATAAGGATCGCTAGCTATATTCGTTTGACTCGCTAACGTTTTATGCACACCGAAAATGGACATCGTAAATGTTGTTATGGCACAATAGCTAAAGAAGGAACTTATATTCGCCACACAGAGTAGACAAAGACCGAATATATGGCGCAAATTGCATTATGTGGGACTGGTATATATGTATATGAAAAGAAATAACAGTAATTTTGAGATATTACAACGATCAAATTGTAATATTTTATCCTGTTGTATCTTTATCGTTGGGTTGACATATTGTCCAGTTAATAAAATTTTAATTATAATTATGGTATAATGACTATTAGGAAGTTAAAACATATTATATGATATGGTGTGCAAGTTCTAGGTGAAAGTGTATATAGGAATTGTTTATTAATTATTTAAGAGTATAATTACATAAAATTTAATTCAAAAATTTCTTTATTATTTATACGGATGAATTAGACGAAATCAGACAATTTACGGTACCTGTAGTTTCTACAACATTCTTTTTCAATTAAATAATTAACGGAATACCATAGAATTATTATTCTTCCATATTTGAAAATGTCTATTCTAGGAATGTAAAGGGAAACAGAATATTCCGACCTTGGATTGCAAGGTATCATAAAAAATATTTCTTTATCAAAATTCATCAAATATATTTCGCAAACGAGGTATAAAAATGAAAAGTGGTTAAAGAACAAACGAATTTCTTACATTGAGGAACCAAAATTTTATCAATTTTTCAGCATTTTTTTAAAATGATTTGGACTTAAATTTTTTGGGAAAATTTTCTGATATCAAAACGTACCTCAGTGCAATTTTTCGGAAATTTTGTTGCAATCATTTTAACTGAGGGTTTTAGTAGGTGCCAACGTCTGTTTTAACATGGATATGTTTTTAGGCTGGGATAGTCTTTGGAAAAATTTTTTAAAATGATGAAATTTTTTGACTGGACTACAGATGATTATAAATGAATAGCCTAATGTTCGTTGTTGTCTCTGTGTCCATAATTCAATGTTTTTTTCACGCAGCGATGAAAATTCTCTTACATTTTTCAAATTTCTTAAATCTACAGTAGAAAAGCTACAGAGGAACCGGGACAAAAATAATCCCATTTTGAAGCGAAATATTTCGAAAACGAAGCTTAAAAATTAAAAAAAGTAACTTCATTTTGTAAGCCCTTCCTAACCATATTTCAAGAAATTTTAAAAAATTTTCTTTTATGTAGCATGTAAGAATTATGGGAGAGGAGGGAGTAAGTGACAAACATACAGGGAGACAGATTTGACGAAGCTATAAGGTTTCCAAGATTTTTCTTCGAAACCCTAAAAAAGGAACCAACAAGAGTATATAGTTATATACAAAAATATAATTGAAGACATGAGTGGATGAAGGTGTGTTATGTAATGTTTTTTCAAAAATTAATTTTTTGCAAAATTTTGAAATATTTTATGCTGAAGATCATTATATATATATATATATATATATATATATATATATATATATATATATATATATATATATATATATATATATATATTAAAATTTGGTTTCATTAGGTCCAATAGTTTTATAGAAAATCAATAATAAGCAATATGCTATTGCATGGGAAGTAGATATAAATAAAAACTTTCAAAGGCTTATACTGTAAAATTATATAAATACCTCTGTCGCAACATTCTGCATAACATAGTGAATTTCCGTTTACAAAAATTAGTTTTTCTCGGAAACTAGTTCACATAGAATAATAGTTTAAAGACCTTTTTTGTGTGATTTTTTTCTCCCCGTTTCAATGGTGTAAAAAAATGTCGCAAAAATTTTTGACTAAGGGAAAATCTTGGCAAAAAACTAATTTTTTTCACGAAAATTACCAAAAAAATCAAGTTCCGGGCATCGGACGTGTTTGATTAACGAACTCGTCCAAAGGTTTCACCAAATTTCGTAAAAGTAGACGTTTCGTTCGAGAGTTGTCGTGCGGACACATATATAGATACAGGGGATAGTCCAGAATTATGTACCGTAATTGCTAGAGCTGATAGTACGTTCAAAAATAATGGTATCTTTTCATCTACACTTTTTTCCAAAACTCAATAATACGGGAGATACCTACATCTCTATACAGAGGTGAAACGAAAACCATCTTTTCCTAAATTTTTTCCAAACGCTTTTGGATAACGGATTGATATTTTAGGGGTACGTATTTTGCATTAGGAGGAATAAATTTATATTAAACCACTTAAGGTCAAGCGCTGGTTTTGGGTGGTAGGTATTAGTTATCACGTCTTTTCTTTTTTAATTTGCAGTTATTTAAGCAAATTTCTTAAAAATATGATTCCTCAGACAATTCCACGCAGGTATGGGGCCACTTGGCAACGCAATGTAATTGTCTATATTCAGGAGCAAATAAGAACATTGCCTATAGTGGGTAGAAAAATGAATGGAAAGAGGTACACAAGATACACATATAACATTTGCATAGTTCGTTGCAAAAGTAATCATTTTGGTGATCTTTTTAACAAAATATTAATAACCGAAATGAACGAGCTCGAGGGTGGTGGCTATTTTATTTCTCCATAAGGCGGTGGGTGGTGGGCAATGTTAATTTTCCATAAGGCGGTGGGCGTAGACTATACAAAGTTTCAACGATAACTTGAGTAGTTGGTTGAAACATGTTTGTACATTTAATTAACATACAGATCAAAATGCTAATTGTTAGAATATATTCGACATTTAATACATCCAGAGCCAGTGTATGCCACAGTGTAGTGGCTAGCATTCCTGCTTCGTAAAATAAAGTACCAGAGATCGAATACACCAACCGACCACATTTTATTTTATTTAAATAATATTACTTACCAATATAGACAACACACACAGATAGCTAACCGAAGTCAACAAGCTCGAGATCGAGGCAATGTTATTTTTCCATAAGGTGGTGGCTATGTTATTTCTCCATAAGGTGGTGGGTCCAGAAGCCCCCATAATATACTACTAAGGTATACTTGTTACATTTCTATAAATGATACCGTTTTCGGGTAAATTAACGTAGAAGTATCTATTTCCAAATTATCCCCTAATCATAAGTGATGGAATAATTGGTACCATAAATTTGATTATCCTGATGTTCATACGCACCCATAAAATATGAATCCGTTATACAAAAGCGTCTAAAAAATTTTAAAAAAAGAAGTCAGTTTCGTTCCACCCCTTTACATTTCATCCCCCTCCCCTGCTTTATCACCCTGATTTTGGAGTTTTGAAAAAAGTGTAGATGAAAAGGAACCATTATTTTTGAACGTACTATCAGCTCCAGTAGTTACGGTACCTAATTCTGGACCACTTTTTATACTATATGAATATTATTTTTGGTTTCTAGGGACCTCAAAAAAAATTTCTGCCACAGTCATAACCGGGCTCAAGTCGCATCATGACAGTGGCTGTAATAGGTGAATTCCATAAAAAAAATGTTACATAACACCTTCATCCACTCATGTCTTCAATTTTTTCTAATAAACGTACACATTACATGGCTCATTACATATGTTCTTATATGCGGATTTTCACGCTATCTAGCCAACTAGTCATTGCGCATTAAAAAAACAAATACAAAACTACTGTTTTAAATTTTTAATGCACCAACTTAGAGCCGAGCCAGCAAGCATGCTACACAGGAGGGACAGGCACTTCGATAATTATTATACATTACTGTTGAAAAAAAAAATAAAAATAAAAAAAAAAACTTGAATTGTTTTAGTTGGAAATTTTTTCTTCACTTTATTGCATGACATAACATTAAAAATTTCTTCTCAACAATATGTATTCTGTTTTATAATTTGTATTTTGCACCGTAACGTAATAACCAACCATCAGAAGTTGCTAGTAAGAGAGATAATGAGTGTCATTAAAGTGATACTTATTGTATGTTCTGTTGGATTCAATTTTTATAGCGAAAACAATATAAAAAGTGTTGTTTGTCACTGATTGTTGAAATGAGTCACTTAAATACAATTATGTTTACTTTAATATAGGTAGGTATATGACATTTGTATACATAGATATAATGATGCGGAGATTGGTGATACCAAGTATGGTTGAAATTACTTGGATTAAAATAAAAAATTTAATGCTAATATAATGACGAATATCATTAAAAGTTATTATATTAAAGCCTTTATTGTATTGGTTTTTATTCAGAATCTGCGAGTAGGCTATAAAATAGTAATAACGATTAAAATATGACAATATAAATTATAAAGGGGGAAATATGTGTTTTTGTGTTTTAAAGTAAGCCGGTAATTGATAACGACTAAATACAATGATTACAGACCAAACTATTAACTAAAAATTTCTTCAATGCATACTATGTACCACAATTTTCCATAGAGCATCGATAAAAAGCCTTTTGAGTGCGCCGTTTTTCGACTTTTGTATCAAAATTGATGAGAGACATCTATAGAGGAGGAACTTAACCCAAATTTTTAACAAAAAGCGACTATGAGCGTTCTAGTGGCTGATTTTTCATTTAATCAATTCAAAATTGAAAAAGGAATAAAGAATTCCAATATTTTTTTTTTTTTTATCAAATGGCGGCGTCACTGTGAAAAGTTGAAATTAATGAAAGTAATAGGTAACATACAGTCAGCCACACTCGTATTCGTACAGCAGCATATTTACTCATATGACAAAATTTAAACCAAATGGATTCTCATAATTTCCCACAAATTTGAACTTTTTTGTTTATAATATTAATATTTAGATCTTCTTCTTCCTATAAAGTTAAAAAAATTTCATTAGTAGTCTTTGAAATTAGTAGTCAAAAATGAATTAGGGTTGACCGGGGTAATTGTGAACGGCGCCTGTAATTTCTAAAATAACATTAAATATTGTTAAAAATCAACTCTTAATATGTTTTTCTGTCCTTTCTTAATATGCTATTAAAATTTCATAATAATTCTCCAAGTATTAGTATCTTTTTTTTTATTTTGAAAAAAACCCTTGCAAAATTTTATCTATCTTACTTCGACCAATCTTCAAAAAAAATTTTTTTAAATACATTTTCTTTTTTTAAAAGGTAAGAAATGGTTAAAAGTACTTTTAAAGAAGTGGTCTAAGCCCCGAGAGGGTTCCTTATTAATTGCTAAAGAAATTGGACAATTTATCACCAATTCACAATTACCCCATAATTTTAAAATTGTGGGGTAATTGTGAACGTCATTCATAAATGCCCCCATTCGGTAAAAAATTTCAGTAGTGTCCTTTTCAGAGTTTAAAATGTTGATAAAGGTGCTGGTGACCTTATTGTACAAGTTTCCGTTGTACAAACAAAAAAAAAATTGTTTTTTATTCATGTAAACTAAATGTATTTCCTTGAAAAAGTCTTATTTTCCTTGTTTTTGTGTGAATACATGGAATTTTTTGATTTTTTATATGATAAAATGACAAAATATCATCAAAATATAATTTTTAGCTTGTAATAAATTTGTTCCTACAATTTTTGTTATTTTTCTTTAACCTTGATTTTTTGTAGAAATTTGAGGTATGCGTAACTTGCATTAAACAAAGAGAAATTGTGACCGCTAAAGTATGATGAAAAATTTGAAAGTGGAGTAAATGTGAGAAATTTGAGCTGGGCTTTACTCTGACGTACCAGACTTCTCTTGTAATCCATTCTAAATAATTTTTCTGATGACATTCACTTTTACCCCGAAATTCATAAGATTTGGAAAACCGCACCGGGCAAATGTGAATGGCTTATAAAATTTTTGTTTTTCATACGAAATTGCTCAAAATTTGTGTGGCGCATCCTGAATAATGTAGAATTAAAAATAAATTAACCATAATCTGACATATAAAATAAAAAATACTTAAAACAACGCTTATATCCATTCACAATTACCCCGGCCAACCCTAGTTTATTTTCAAATTTCAGTATATTTACCTTTAAATATATTGTTTTAAAAATTTTCCTCCCCCAAAAGGTAACGAGCAAAAAAAGCTCCTTATCGATAATACGAGCCTCCTCTTCAAACCTGAGCCCCGGGGCTGCAGCCTCGACTACCCCGCTCTCTCGCCAGGCCTGCTTCTCATACTATTTTGAAATTCACTTTCAGAAATGTTACATTTTTTTGTCCACTAACTTCACCCATAGACGTGACCATGAAAAAACGCAACACCAAAATGTTTAGGAAACCCTTCAAGTCTCACTAAAAGCCTGTTTGCACCCATCTGATTACACCAGTTCGTACCAAAACATTTTTAAAAACCTATTTTTATGATCAGTTGATTATATTATTCAAAACACAACAAATAAGTAATTATATGAACAATTAACGAATAACACGTTCTTCTTTGCTGTCGACAAATAAAATGAGAGTATTATTAAATTGACAATTTTAATGGTAGTGTGAAAAATTAACTTTGTTAGCTTATAGCTTCTTCTCAACAACGACGGTGAGGTGCGGATGGATGCAGGCAGAGCGGTATTAGCAAAACAGGAAAAGTTAAGTAAATTATTTAAATATGCAAACATGAACGTAATAAATTTTATTACAACAAATTTTCCTATTTACTTTGCTCCATCTTCATGTTTCAGTTTTATGTATATGTTCCAACTAACGTGTAACTTATGAATAACGTAACTTTACCTCACATATTTGAAACACCAGTAACTGTTGATAGTGTTGATATCACAGACCAATGAACATAATATATATTATATTACATAGATTAATTATATAAATGTATAATTGAGGCAGCCAAATACGACCAGTATACGACCGGATAGTATTCTGTAATATATATGTATTAATCAATGCAATAACCAATGGTATCCGTAGTAACGTTTTCAAAAAATTATTGTCAAAATTTTACTTTTTTGAGAAGAAACTGTAAAATTTTGAAAGAAAGAAAGTAGTATTCGCTTTATTTTCAAAATACGTACAAATTATGTCCTGCAATAATTATAGTCGAATTTGCTTAAAAATTGACATTATATTATATTCCTTAAATCTCACCCGTTTCACCCTGTTACCTGCTTCAAGAAAAATGTCTACAAAAACAAACTGCCTTTAAGTTTAGTCTAGTAGTATAATATAGGTAATAGTGTTCATTGGTCTGTGGTACTCTGTGGTCTGTGGTTTACACTATTTGTCTATTATGAGATGAAGAAACCTGACGCTATCGTTGCCTATAACATGATCTGTCTCTTTTTAACATAACATTTTTTTCACCAAAAGTAAAAAACAATATTGTATAATATAATTGGTTAGGTAAAATATTAAAATTTATACCTACTTTAATAAAATATCACTAATTAATCGCATCAATTTTTCAAATTAAATGCTTTTTATATTTAAATATTATAGAGTAGCAACTTAACCCTAATTTTTAACAAAAAGCGACCATGAGCGTTCTAGTGGCTGATTTTTTTTCCTTTTAATCGATTCAAAATTTAAAAAAATTTAAAAATCGATTTAAAATTTGGAATAAAAAAAATTCCAATACTATTTTTTTACCAAATGCCGGCGTCACTGTGAAAAGTTGAAATTAATGCAAGTAATAGGTAAGATACATGTATAAATTTTGTATTTGTAGTATTCTCTAAGCACAATTGATATATAAAAAAAAAATTATAACATTTTTTTAGAGAGAGAAAAAATTATTTACAAATATGATATTTTAGAATGAATACGTAGACTAAAATCAAACATTTATAAGAATACTTGTCAAATTATTTATTTTTATCAATTTTTAGCAATGAAGCCGTGGTTTAATCAAAAAATAGTATTTGAATCTTATATTTTAGTTTAAATTCTGCATCGATTAAAAAAAAAAAAAACCAACCACTAGAATGCTCCTGATCGCTTTTTCAATTTCTAAGCAGATTTTTAAGGGTAAGTTGCTAGCCTATTAATGATTCCAATAGATAACACCAAAGATTTAATGACAAATGATAGATATATTAAATTTTAACAGTATGAGTAAGCCACTTCCCCTCTACCCTTCGTCCTGCTATTAGGGATCATGACTATACAGACAAACAGTAGATTAGTATGAATTTTTTAGAAATCGAGACAATTTGATAGACCATGTATACTGTTAGAGTGTTAGGTATAAGAAAAGAAAAATATAGTCTTTGGTCATATTCTCGAATGGTGTGACTATTGCTTCATAATGCGACGGTTATGAGTTCGATTCCCACATTGGTAGAAAACCTTTTTTTCTCGGTTTTTTTAATAAAATGATTCGAGAACATTCTACGTCAAAAACAAATGGAAAGTTTTGTTCTAAAATTGCTACACAAGTGAATGATTTTTCCATGGTATTCTTTGATATCCTCAATATATCTACGAATGATACGTTTAAAGTGTTGGTCACTGCGCACATTCTATGCCCCCAAGGTCCAACTATCCTTGTCGTACAGTCAGTAATACTGTAGTTACACAGTCATACGTGAACGAAAGATAAGTAATGTACAGAGTTTATTATTATCATAAGAGTAAGTCATCGCCGTAAAATGCACCAGGGAGGACGTGCTTCTGATATTCCCATCCAGGACACGATTAGGATGTACACTGTAATTTAGCGACTGGCTGAGGGCAGGTAAGTGTGGGAGGGGGGGATATACAGACAAATGACAACATTTTAAAAATGCAATTTTATCGTTTGGAAAAATAATCTAAATTTAATGTGCAAATTGAAAAAGGAAAAACGTGTTTCATGTCTTTATTGGAACGAAGCTCCCACGGAGCCAGCACTCAAATGTAAATTGCTACTTTGAGCATACTTAGCTCTGCCATTCTTTCACCAATTTCAGATAGTTTTTGCTGAAATGTTCAGAATGTTACCACGAAAATGTGACGAAGCCAGAAAACCCTAAAAAATATTAATTAATAACTAATAATAATTAAAATAATACTAACTTTGCATTTATACATCACAAGAGGGATATCCGTCAAACGGAGCTATTTGAAAACGGTGGGGCTATTTGGGACACAAAAAAAGGATTTAAGCTCTTATATCTGTTTGATTTCTGAACGATTCAAAGTGTTAATTGCGTCTTTAATAGGGAATGTTTTTTAAGAGTTTATCTTTTTTAAAACTCTTCTTTAAGAGTTTAAATCGTCTTTTTTTTTGTTCCAAATAGCCCCACCGTTCTCAAATAGTCCCGTTTGACGGTAGCTTTTTTCTACTGTCCAATATCTGCCAATGAATCTATTGTGATCGCTGAATCCACTCCATTTTCTCTAGAACTGGATTAACATAAGGGTATTTGAGGCACGTATCCTGAAGTTCCATGATACACGAACTTAATAATGAAACGCTCAAAATAGGAGAAGAATAGAACAGATAATCGCTTTTTTGGCTCGTCAACTGTAATTTTTTTTGGATAATAGAAAAATTTGGTAAATTTTCTAACACCTTACCAGGGGCCTCCACAATAGTGCTCAGAGATCCCCACCTGTGAAGAACCTTTACATGGTAGAAGTACCTAGGAACCTCTCAAAAGTAAATTCGGCTCTAAGCAAACCTCAATAGTAAGTAATTACATTCACTTAGTTTGTAGATGTCTTGTACCTACGTATTTCAAGGTTCTACTGTACTTTACGGTAAATTATAATGTTGATTATTAATAATAGTAACTTTTTTACCACGAGAAAACACAAATTAAATCAGCAGCTGTGAGTTCAAAGTTCATGTTTGTACATTAAATATTCATAATAGAAGTCTATAAACTAATCCCACATGCTTTTTACTATTTAACAAAACCAAAAAACATCTGCATATAAAACAATTGCATTTAGGCAAAAAAAAAAACCTGGCAGTAGTTATTAGAAAACAATAGAAAAAAAAAACTCTAAAACTAACGATGACACTACTCGATCGAACTAATGTTAACAAATTTTTTTCTATCGATATTTAGAGTACATCGAGTTAACTCAAATACGGTCGAGTTTTTTTTTTAGTGAGGGGAAAAGTATATATAGTAGTGTTGACTTGTAATTATAACAATGCTTACAGCCAGAAATAACCCCAAGCCCCCAAACGAGAATAATCGTAATATAACCATCAATCATTTCGTCTCTTTTTAATTCATTGATTCTTCTTTTCTAAATACTAGGTGAATGTATGATGTGATTCAAAAATTAAAAAATTACGTAAATGAAAAAATGTGATTGTAAAATATTCTTGGAAGTTTTTCTACTTTTCAATACTAACCGAAAATTTTTGTATTGAAACATTTTTAAGAACTTCAACTTTGAACTAATATCGGGTAAATTTAGAAGAACTCGCGATGAGTTATAATTGTTACAAGAACTTTCGCGTAAGCTTATTATATCTATGAGGAAAGCTTATGAAAGAACCTAATACATTGATTTTTTCGTAAAAATAACCTAATTCAATTGGTGTTTCCCCAGTTTTCAGAGTTCCGAACCTGAAAGTTCCAAGTCCCGCGTTGAGACTTCAATGTTTGTTAGTGCTTATGTCACGGCCACTTCTCTCAGTAACTGCAAACGATATCGAACTGAAATTTGACATTTTTATCGAAGGCATTTGTGCTTATCTGTTCCATGTAAAAAAAAATTGCAGAAATATTTTTATTTTTATTCAAAAAGGGGTTCGAGGACTGAAATTTAAAAGTGCGATAGTAACAAGGTCAAGTCGAATATCATATAAAAGGGTTTTGATTATATGTTCATTTCAAAATTATACTGTTTTAAATAGTGATGAGCAAAATTAGTCTTGGTCTCGAATTTTTTGCAAGACCAACACCAACACCAAGACTATGTATACCAAGAGCAAGACCAAGACCAAGGCTATGTATACCAAGAGCAAGACCAAGACTATAAGTATGGCTACAAGACCAATACCAAGACTCAAGTGAGCAAGACCAAGACAATAGCAAGAAAAAAAAGCAAGGCTCTTGCTAAATTACTTAAATGGTTTAAAAGTATAATTAATACTGTAAAGAGAGAAAATTCTGATTTTAGAAGGAAAAAATTCGCTAAAAATGCAAGAAAGTGTAAGATTCTTTAGCAATATCAAGACCAAGACCAATACCAAGACTGCATTTTGCAAGACCAAGACCAAGACCAAAACTGCTCTAGTAAGACCAAGACCAAGATTCTTAATGCAAGAACGAGACCAAGACCAAGACTGCCAAGTCTTGGTCTTGGTCTTGCATTTGCTCATCACTAATTTTAAAGTTGCTTTAATTTTTCGGTGTATCCCTTTTGCGCCCCTGGTCAAAAAATATCTTGCTGTTTGACCGTAATAAAAGTTTTATGATGTGAGAAATCTATACAAAATTCAGTTTTAAACTGAATAAAAATAAAATTTTCATCCTTCTCTACAATTATATACATTAAATAACATTTATATATTTATAGTTCAATATGTTTAATAATTTTGGTTAAATTTTGAAGAATACAATTTTATAATTACGTTCTACTTGTATGCTGTGCTCATAATTGTACTTCTTACAATTAATTAAATGTGTTTTTTTAATGCTTATATCGAACCCCTCATTCTGAAAGTGTAACCCAAAAGGAGAAAATTTGACATTAAAAACCATACATATTTTTTTTTTTTTAAATAGTATCTACCTACATGCTAAAAATGCTTCTATTGTTTTGTATTATTTATAGCGTATAGAACGTAATTTTTCAACTATTTAAAAAATTAAGCTTGGGAAACATATTCTTTTTTACGATCAAATAGTAGATGATATAAAAACTAGGTGGTGAGGTTAGTTAAGGTTAGGTTAGTTTAGTTAGTTTTAACAATATACTTCGACTTTGACATAAAAACTAGATGGTGAGGTTAGTTAAGGTTACGTTAGTTTAGTTAGTTTTTACAATATATTTCGACTTTGATATAAAAGCTAGATGGTGTGGTTAGTTAAGGTAAGGTAAGGTTAGGTTAGGTTAGTTTAGTTAGGTTTGACAATATACTTCTACTTTGATATAAAAACTAGGTGGTGAGATTATTTAAGGTTAGGTTAGTTTATTTAGTTTTGACAATATACTTCAACTTTGATATAAAAACTATTTAGGTTAAGGTTATATGGTTTTTTTGGGGAATTTTAGGTATATGTAAATAGGTTTGTCGTGTACCTACTTATATTTATATCATTATAATTATTTACAAATTTGACATAAAAAAGTTTTTTTTCACCCTCTTCGCTTTCGAGGGGGTCAAATTTTATTAATGTCGTATTAGTAACCTTAAACTTAATCGAATATAACTAATATAAATAATATGTGTATAATCTCTGCATTATATATATTTCTATCTATGATTGAAATACTGTAATACATTTTACATAATAGTTCCATCCTTGTCGTGTGTTTTGATAGACTGGTGTACTTTTCGTATACTGTAATAAAAATTGGTGTTTTTACGACACCAACCTTTAGACCACCAACTGATTTTTTTCAACCGTGGGGCGCAAAAGGGATATCTCCTAATTTTTAACTTCTGCCCAAAAATGTCTTTCCTCTACGTTTATTTCCGAATTTTACTTCCAAATATTCATATTCATAATCTGTTAATTTTTTCGAATTATATTAATTTGCATAAATAATAAGGAAAATTACTGAGTTATCGAACTACAGTCGATTTATTTCGAATTTTATATTTATCGATACAGACCGGAACAAGCGTTTTTTTTTTTTTTTTAAATTTCCTCCCAAAAGAATCAGTGGAGAGCAAAAAAACACACTCTAAACTTTTTTCCAAAGCTCTCTTCCGACAGCTACGGACCTTCTCCTCGAATCCGGGTCCCGGGGCTGTCGTCATGGTTACCCTACGCTCGCGTCGGGCCTAATAAAGACCGGTCACTCTCATAGACAACAGTAATTACGTAAATGCCTCGTTAAAAATTGGCTACCTGTTGAACATATTAACCCAACTTTTTGCTAAATGTGTTTATCTTTAAAATTACACTTATATGAAGTCGTCAATTTGCAAATTAAACTCGCACTTTACGAAACTTTTTTGTTATGAAAAAGCTTTTGTACGGTTGTAAAATACTGATTACAAAACAGGTAGATTTATGGATCGTCCAATACGTACACAACCAACTGTCCCCCCCGGATATAACATTGGGGGCGAGTAAATGACTCCATTGCCGTTTCTCATTATGGCATCTATTTGTGCATATATGCATGCACTTTCATACACACACGTAATACATAAAATAGTTCTCATATTATAAAAAGCATAATATCATATCCATAAACGGTTGGAGGCTGTAGGGCTGACAATACGATACAGGAGGGTGAGAGGGGGGGGGGGGGGTAATGCCGATTTTGTATAAAATACGGTTTATACATACATATTTATTTCTCAAATACGTTCGTTCTCATTAAAATGCAATGCAACATTTTTAAATATTATTATTTATTGTTGTGGCTGTGTAGTATATTTTTCATTAATGTTTGGTTTACTGTACAACAACCGGGGTATGCAGAAAAAAACGGCTTTTCATGATCTTGAACAATTGTTCAACAAGAATAAAAGAGTAACCGTTCCTTTCTTAAGGGGAAATTCGCTAAAAAAAAACTTTTTTTTCTTCATAATTAGGTATGTTCTTTAAAGTGTTAGAAATATTCTCCTGAAATTTTATTTTAAAAAAATGAAAAATCAAAAAGTTATAGCATTTTAGTGTGCGCACTTTACTATAATTCAATTTATAAAAAAAAAAAAATTAAATGCTTTTTTCTCGAAAGTATATTTTTTGACATGGTCCCTCGTGTATCTCAAAAAGTATTTGAGGTGTCGACATAATTCAAAGTGCATAATATTCTTCCTCGATACCGTCATTTTGGTAGGAACTAGGATTTTTTGATTCCGTAATATATTTTCCAAATGACGGCTGTTTATAGTCGAGAAAAAGCGGTGATTTTTGAAAATTTATTTTCAAAATGCGATTTTTCGCTGGTTTTTTTATTTTTTTTTAGGTCCTAGTTAGTGCCATAATTGTATATGTATATTTTCAGAAAATTCTTAATTTTTTGATTTTAGTGCACTAGAGATTTCAGAAGGCGAGGAATCATCAAGGTGGAAAAATCTGGCAGTGTCGACTTCAACGCCATTTATACTTAGCTTATTTTTGAATTTAAAAAAAAAAAAAAAAAATTGTAATCTAAAAACATATAGAAATAAAGTTGCATATTTAGTTTTTTTAATAAAATATTTATTTGTATAAAAAAAAAATACTAAAAAAGGTCGATTTTGATGTTTTTTTGGCGTATCTCCCCTTAAAAATTTTCTATACGAGAATTTTAAGAGACGCGTATTAAGGAATCATTAAGAAGTATCTGACAGTTTAATAATAAAAAACAAATTGAGTTGTATAAGTTATATTAGAGTAGATGAGACACATTTGTGAGACGAGTCTTTTTTGTACTGTCTCTTAATTTTAAATCTCATTAAACCCATGTGTATTAAAACCTAACCATCTGAATTGTTTAAGTAATCTTGAAATTTTGAGATTCCGACTAAATTTTAACGTGTTTTATAACTTGAGTTGAATGACAATCCGGATCCCGATTGAATCCCAATCCTGACATAAGAACTAATTTTAAGTGTCGAAATATCGAGGAGGGGCAAAATTTCAATATCCGTAATAATACTCTCGTGCCAAATTACAATACATGAATTTTTCAAACTTTTTTAAATTAAAAAACACCTTTCTTATAAAATTAATAAAAATAAAATAATTATTATGGAACATTTATACTGTTGTAGTTATCAGATTTTCACCGAAGATTTCATCGAAGAGTTTTCCAATTAATATTAACATAATTTTCATACCAATTTTGTTGAGCAATAAGTGTTTGCTACAGTTACACATATTATGAGCATATTCAACCGTACTACATATGCGGAAATAATGACGAAAACGATATCAATAAAGTGGTATGTATATATACATACAGTCATGGACAAAACAATACAAACACTTAATAATAAATTATCTCTCTCAACAATGTAATTCCCCTGTTACTGAGTCGGTATTCTACTCCTGTCAACTAGTGATGTCGAGCTGTCGAGCAGTTAGTCGATTAATCGACTGAAGTTGTTTTTCAGATAAAATCAGTCATTATTCTAATTAACTAATCGACTAAATTTTTAGTCGAATTTCTTAAATAGTGTAACCTATACAACTCTTTCAAAAACAATGTTTTCTTTTGAATTTAATTATTGACTTTTAATACATTTTTTTAAGAAAAAAAAAAAGATATGAATGACATATGACAATGTGTCAATCATATAAACGTGAAAAATTATACATACAAATAGATAAATTTTTAATTTTTGATTTTTGAAGCCTAATAAATAATATACAAAAGTTAATAAATTAGTCACTTTTAGTCATTAAAAAAAAATATATATTAATCATATTAATCATTTAGTCCAAGTTAAAATAGTCGACTAAATCGATTAATCGATTAATTATTATCCGACATCACTATTGTCAACACAATTTCATCCTCAGCGAGATTTTGAATCGCTCCATTTGAATAATGCTACCCACTCTCAATAATGCAGGGCTAAGAGTGAATCGGGCTTGTACAATTAGGTCAACATTTAAATCATATCCAAATTTTCTCGCGATAATTGAAAAAATGCATGAATTGCCCCAAATAACTGAGTTTTTTGAAGTTGCAATGAGAAAAATAATTGACTGACGCAAAGAATTACGAAAAAAAAATCCAAATTGGATTACTATGTTTTTTTTTCCGATACAAATACAAGATGTGGTAAGCGAAAACAACATGAAATAAAACCGTATTTTGATTTCATATCACTCAGCTATAACATTTGGTGGTATAACATGAATATTTTAAATCCAATCACTAGTTTCGTGCGGCGTACTCTCACAAAAAGGGTAAAAATTGCTGACGCTGTATAGCGTTGTGTCACAAATATTCCGATTCAACGTTAAGTTGCACAGTAGCAGATGTGTTAAAATCATTAATAAAAACATTTCTTTAAAATTGTCTAAAAATTAATTACTACATCAGTGTGTCTCAATTATTTTGCCGGTAACTGTACAACACAATGTATTTATATGTATTCATTTAATATTTCTGCAAAAATAAATTATCAACTTATATTTTTTTTCTCCACTAATTGAATACAACTAACCAAGTGTGTTGTACTATTCATATACGACAAACTCATATCGTACCTCGAATACTACTCGAATGTATATTTATTTTATGTTATATAATGTCGAATCTCGCAACATATTAAATTAGATTACAAGTGCTTGATTTTTATTTCTTCCTTTACAGTTCAGTTTTATGAAAATAGGAAATTATGAAAAATGAATATAAAAATCTTAACATATACATTTTTATATTAGCAAACGGAAATAAAAAATATAAAAGTATAGTTACGTGGAGAATCATGTTAAATATTCAGGAAAATCCAATGTTCTTTTAACATAATCAAATTTATTTTTACAATATCTACTTAATAAATCTCTAACACTGACTGATTGACTGACAGACAACGTACAGCTTAAACCGTTCGATTTAGAAAAATGAAATTTTGCACAAGAGTTCCCTATGTAACGTAGGTGAGCACTACACGGAGAGAAAATTCCTATAAAAATTACTGTACTTATACTACAATCGACGTGTAACAGGGGAACATATCCAATTTTTGTACGGTAAAATTGAATATGTTCGCCTGTTACACGTCGATTGTAGTATGACCACAGTAATTCTTATAGGAATTTTCTCTCCGTGTAGGAAAGGATATCTGAAAATTCGTCCCCTAAGTGGATTAAATAGGGATTAGGGAATGAAAATTCGTCATTTTTAAAGTTAGAGATGTTACTAAATTCATCCCCATTCCCCCATCCTATCCATCCGAAAAAAAATTGTAAAAATTGATTACTTTTCGGCGAAATCACACTGTGATGGTACCTTAATTTTGTTCACAACTATACTCACATAAGTCGCATAAAAATTCTTATATTTGAATACTGGTATCGATACTCTTTTTATTTTTTACATGAACTAAACATACTTGAAATTTTGTTTCATACAAAATATTATACAAATTTTCAAAAGAAGTTTTCTGTTAAAACGTAGGTAACTTGATACTTTCCAAAGTATTTTAAATTTTAAACTTCTTATCATACTAATTTATGTTCAGTTCAAAAAAAATGAATAGCATAAGAGAAAATTGAATTTTATTTTTTATTTTTTGCTCCCTCTACATCAGATATTGGGGTGGGAAGTTATTCAAAAATTTATCATATAATTTTGGGTAAAAAAAATATTTGAATTCTTTGATATTGAAGAATTGGATAAAAGTTGAAAACTTTACGTTGCATCACAAAATATTTAAATGGGGCTTAAGATTCAACAGGGGCTGATCGAGTGAAAATTTTGAATAAACAATTTTTTTTATAACTTTCATAAATTTTGAATAAATTTTACTATACGTTACCACGCCAAGGTAGGCCGCTATCGGTGCAAAAAATGTAGAAACTTACCTGCAAAAAAAGAAGAAGTATTTTTAATTATTTTATTTATTTATTTATTTATTTTAAATAAACATGGGAGAGTTGTATCATTTTTTTATTAAAAAAATTTAAATTTTTATGTAAAATGTTTATTTCTGTTGAGTAAACCGTTTGATGTCAAATATATAGATAATTGTGTTATTAATATTTAAGTAGTGAAAAAAAGTAAAATCATTTTTTAAGTTAGCTATGACAATAATATTTTTTATGCTATTCGCTCCGAGTCGACACTATAACCATTATTTGTAACTGTAATGTTGCAAATATTTCTCTTTTCAAATTTTGTAAAAACTGGCAAATGGACATTGTAAAAAGTGATTGCATTAAAAAAATTAAACACAGTACTTATTTGAAAATACCCATGTCGCATGATCTTGCATAACATAGCGTATTTCTATTCAAAAAAATTAGCTTTTCTCGGAATAATGGTTCAAAAACCTATTTTATGTAAATATTTTTTCTTTTTCCAAAAATATCGCAAAAACTTTTGAAATTTGAGAAATTTTGGTAAAAAAACTTATTTTTTCCACGAAAAATGCCCAAAAAACGATGTTCTGGCGATCGGATGGGTATGACAAAAGAACTCATGCAAGGGTTTGGGATTTCTAACGTTTTCACCAAATTTCATAAAAATAGAAAGTTCCGTTTGAGAGTTATCGTGCTGATACATAAATACATATATACATATATACCTACCATATTTTGGTTTCTAGGTACCTCAAAACGATTTTTTATTACTCATGCGGGAGAAGTACTAACTTGGCGCACACATTTCTGTACGCAAAATAGCTCTTTGCCCACTGTACTCTTCCCACATACTTTTTTGTGTGCGGAAAGTAAACCTTCCACACGCAAATTGACAATAAAACATACAAAATTTACTTAAAACACGCAAAGCCACCTCCTGATTTTTCATTTAATAAATATTTCATAATTATTTCTATAGAAACCACCAACAAAGTAATTTAAACAATATTTAATTCAGAAAAAAAAGACGAATACCCAAAAATATTATTTTAAAAAGTAATAAAAATGTCAAAAATAGTAATAATAATAGAAAAAAGTATGTGAAACTCGTGCGGGATTGTCGATTGCCCACTCAAGCGAATGAGCACACTCACTACGCTCGTGCGCTCAACTTTGCTTTCGTGAGCAATCGACAATTTCCCGCACTCATTGCACAATATACTATTCTGTCTTAGTCTCGAAATCAGGTTGCGTTATGAGAATGGCTGTAATAGATGTATTTCCAATTCAGAAATTCGCTAAAAATATACTTTTTCCAAACCAAACTACTGTATTAATTAAAATTCATCCTGGATCAGCTGAGACTTGAACCAAGGATCTTTTGATAACCAGTCAAACTCCTTCCCAACTAGGCTACCGATCATTATCAAGTATCAGTCCATTCGGATAGATAACCCATCAATCACATATATTATTTTTTTGAGGTGGACTAAAACGTCAGACACTGTACACACTAGTACCTTTCGTTAATATCTCCATATAGGAAATGAAATTTTAAATTAATTTTTTTCGGGGGATATTGAAAAAGATTAAATAAATTAACTCAACTCCATTACTTTAATATTTATTAATATTTCGAACAAAATCTTACAAAATTACGGAAATTTACTTCGTCAAAAAAAAAACAATTTCATTGTTTCCAACCACACGATGACGAATCATGATCATCGTCATTATTATCATATCCGCAATTATATTTTGTTTTTACATTTTCATTTTCACAGTGTCTTCGTAGCGCCCCTCCCCTCAGCACCTGTACAATTTTTAAAAGGTAACAACACAAGTTGATGCTTCTTGTAGTTGGTTAGTTAATCCTAAAGGAAATATTGTGTTTAATAATTTCCCATGACTGACGTCGCTGGTGACTTCCTGTGACGAGTAAAATAATTAAAAATGTTTCATGTCGTGTATGTATACTTAATGGAACATAGGTTTATGACTTTATGTAAGACATGAATAGAAGTTGTAAATGATAAGTAGGTATATTTAAATAATTATTTTTTGATTTTTTAAAAAGTTTTGAAAAGAAATGGCGAGATTACACGAAATTATCAACAAAAGGAAACTTTCTAACCATTAAAGAATAAAAACTGGTTAGAGAAATAATATTTTAAATCAAAAAAATTCGTGATGTGTGTTAGACACGCTTTTAGCTAGGGTTCCGTAGTCAGTAGCAAGCATAAGTTAAGTCCCAAGATAATATAACAATTTCAAATAATAATTGTCAAAATATAATACAGTTGAACCTATTTATGCTGTGGATAGGGACCGTATAAAAAAACGCACAAAAAAATACATTCAAAAATATATCATAAATAGCTATAAAAAGTTTGGTTTGGTCCACATTGTAAAAAAAAATTTTATGCGGTGGATCGGGACCGCATAAAAAAAGTTTCATCGAAAATACATAACTCAAAACACTCAAAACCTCACGTTTCCTTAGAAGTTGCTTTTCTAAACAAGATAAAGCATTAATTAACACGTGGGAACATTTTATATCATTCTTATAATATTATGAAAATTGTGAAAAATTCATCTATAAAAAAAAAATTTAATGATGCAATAACGTTCTTATGCAATGTACTGATTAAATGCTTAAAAACCATTAAAAAGTATTTTAATCAAAGAAAGTTTGTTAAACAAAAATGTTTCTTACTGTCTCGTGATTTTGATTCACATAATGCGCTTTAATGACTATTTTTCTAAAACCCGAATAAAAAAATCGCATAAAAAACGGCATAAAAAAGGTTTAGCAGTACTTTTTTTTAGAAGAAATTGCAAAATTTTGAAAAAAGCGTATGTGTATATACAATTTATGTCTAGTAATAAACATGGTCTTGTTTACAGCGAAATAGTTCAGAAACTGGTTTTACACGCTGTCTATTTACTATAATAATGTTCACTGGTCTACTTTTCAGTTCAAATTTTGTGGGACGTTCTAATACCGAAAACATATATCTTACATGTAAAAAGTCAATCACTTTTTCTAGTTCATTTTTCCTTACTTAAAGTAAGTCCGATATTTTGAGTACGGAACCCCAAAAAGGTAGACAGTATATTTGCATATGATTTTAAAATATTAAATTTCTTTTTTTGTTCTGCTTTTTTTTTTAGAACGACACCTGTAAGGTATGAAAATGTCTATTCATTCAAAAAATCAAAATTTTGACAAAAATAAATTAGGAATAAAAATAAATTATTTATTTTCTAACATAAAATATTAATTTTCGTATATGTTTATTCGTCCAGGAAAATAAAAAGTGTTATAAAATTCAGGAAGAGGAAACTGATTTTCAAAAATAGGAAACTATGTGTTGGCATTATTTTCTTAATTATCTAACATTTTTATGCTTTTTCTTTTAACTGGAAACAGTAAAAACGTTTATAATATTTTATTTTCTTCGTTTAATTTATTAGAGCAATTCAGTAAAAGAAACAGTTTTTAAAAAAAATTTATTTCTTTTAGATTAAAAAAACGCCGTGAGCAGCGGGGCCCCATCACGGTAGTCGAATTTTCCCCTTCATCTTCGGTATTGAATGTCTACAAGCGAAATGTGATTGAAAGTCTACAACCGAATTGTCATTTTGTTGGTTTCAAAACTGGTGATGAGTGTTCGGCTGATCGAGGCTTTAAAAAAAGGTTTTAAGTATTTAAGGGCTGTATCTCAGTAAATTTCAATTTTGTGCCGAAAACAGGTAGCAGAAAAAAAGCCAACACAATTCGTACGAGGACATTCCTGCCCATGTTTATCCGCTAATTGCCTTTATGTTTTAGT